>JAWNOR010000247.1:0-114006 GCA_035045885.1 Drosophila borealis | reverse complement strand
TCTGGAACATAATAAAGTTTGCCGGATCACTTATATTTCAACACTTAGATACCAAATATGTAGTTGTTTATAGAAACCCATCCTTCTCCTTTTCCGAATTTCGTCAATTATTTTTAGAACACTTAGAGCAGGAGTTTAAAATCACAGTAAAATAGTTATTTTGGGAGATTTCAATTCATGCCGAGCTAGAGTTAGAGACCAGTTAGAAATTAGATTAAACGAGCTTGGTATATCGTCTCCTTTGCTTGGGGTACCTACAACAAAACAGTTTACTGAAATAGATTGGGTATTTTCGACTAACAGACTGGACAATAAAGCCCAGGTGTATGAAGTGGTAGCATGTGTACAAGTAGTACTAGACCACCTGGTGGTATAATTGTTTATGCAAAGTTGTACTTTGCACAAAGTGCCAAGATATTGTCGGTAGTTAATATTAATCTGGAACATAATAAAGTTTGCCAGATCCTTATATTTCAACACTTAGATACCAAATATGTAGTTGTTTTTAGAAACCCGTCCTTCTCCTTTTTCTGGATTTCGTCAATTATTTTTAGAACACTTAGAGCAGGAGTTTAAAATCACAGTAAAATAGTTTTTTTTGGGGAGATTTCAATTCACGCCGAGCTAGAATTAGAGACTAGTTTGAAATTAGATTAAACGAGCTTGGTATATCGTCTCCTTTGCTTGGGGTTCCTACAACAAAACAGCTAACTGAAATAGATTGGGTATTTTCGACTAACAGACTGGACAATAAAGCCCAGGTGTATGAAACGATATAGAGCTACCACGATGGCACTCTCGTTTTCAATAGTTAGGCAACTTTTGACAAATTTATCTTTTGTGTGATTGATCAAAAACATATATATATATAAACATATATATATATATATATATATATATATATATATATGGACATATGTACATATATATGGATACGCAACAATAGAGAACAACAAGGTTTACACCATCAATCTCAATCATAATACATTTATATAATTTAATCATGTAGCAACAGGAAAATAGATAGAGGTGCACACTTTTTGATTTAAAAGAAAATTTTGATTATTTTAATGACATTCCAATTGACAATAGAATAAGCCAAGAAGTTATTAAATCTAAAGCCTTAACCTCAATTGAGATACACACAGATGCATTTCGCAATACCATGCGACGGAATAATAGGCATCGATTTTATAAAAAACTTAAACTGTCAGTTAGATTTTAAGAAGATTGGTTTATAATTAGACCAAATAACTTAAATTTTCGGTTTTACGTTCCGATAACATACAGTTCCGGTGGCCTCAGGTGAAGATAGTCTACTAATTCCAAACCAGGAAATTAAAGCTGGTATTTGCGTTGCTAATACTATTGCAACTTCTCAAAACACGTATGTTCGATTTCTAAGTACAACCTGTAGTAGATTCATACACAAATTCATACACAAATTGCCCAAAGTGCCAAAATATTGTCGGTGGTTAATATTAATCTGGAACATAATAAAGTTTACCAGATCCTTATATTTCAACACTTAGATACCAAATATGTAGTTGTTTATAGAAACCCATCCTTCTCCTTTTCCGAATTTCGTCAATTATTTTTAGAACACTTAGAGCAGGACTTTAAAATCACAGTAAAATAGTTATTTTGGGAGATTTCAATTCATGGCGAGCTAGAGTTAGAGACCAGTTAAAAATTAGATTAAACGAGCTTGGCATATCGTCTCCTTTGCTTGGGGTACCTACAACAAAACGGTTTACTGAAATAGATTGGGTATTTTCGACTAACAGACTGGACAATAAAGCCCAGGTGTATGAAGTGGTAGCATGTGTACAAGTAGTACTAGACCACCTGGTGGTACAATTGTTTATGCAAAGTTGTACTTTGCACAAAGTGCCAAGATATTGTTGGTGGTTAAGATAAATCTGGAACATAATAAAGTTTGCCAGATCCTTATATTTCAACACTTAGATACCAAATATGTAGTTGTTTGTAGAAACCCATCCTTCTCCTTTTCCGATTTTCGTCAATTATTTTTAAAACACTTAGAGCAGGAGTTTAAAATCACAGTAAAATAGTTTTTTTGGGGAGATTTCAATTCACGCCGAGCTAGAGTTAGAGACCAGTTAAAAATTAGATTAAACGAGCTTGGCATATCGTCTCCTTTGCTTGGGGTTCCTACAACAAGACAGCTAACTGAAATAGATTGGGTATTTTCGACTAACAGACTGGACAATAAAGCCCAGGTGTATGAAACGATATAGAGCTACCACGATGGCATTCTCGTTTTCAATAGTTAGGCAACTTTTGACAAATTTATCTTTTGTGTGATTGATCAAAAAATAAATTTGTCAAAAGTTGCCTAACTATATATATATACATATATATATATATAATACTTAAGGCAATATTGATATATATATGAAAATATGGTATTGACGGATGGAATATATGAAAAATATATACACACAATACCAAAATTAAACCTTAAGTTATTATTGAGGAAAGCATTGAACAGTCAACAATATATATCATATATATATATATACAATACTTAAGGCAATATTGATATACATATGAAAATATGGAATTGACGGATGGAATATATAGAAAAATATATATAAAAATTAAACCTTCAATTATTATTGAGGAAACCATTAAACATTGAACAATATATATATATATATATACAATACTTAAGGCAATATTGATATATATAAGAAAAATATGGAATTGACGGATGGAATATATGGAAAATACATATACACAATACCAAAATTAAACCTTTAATTATTATTGAAGAAAGCATTAAACATTGAACAATATAGATATATACAATACTTGAGGCAATTTTGATATATATAGGAAAATATGGAATTGACGGATGGAATATATGAAAAATATATATACAAATTACCAAAATTAAACCTATATATATATATATATATAATTAAGTTTTACACGTTTAATTACTTTAAAAAAATATATTTCAATTCTGTATTTTCACTAACGGCTACTTCTTATAATGAGTACATTGACTAACTTATATTGACTAACTGATCTATCTGTTGCGGTCGCTTAGCAAACTTCGTTTTGAGAGAGCTTGAGTCAAAATTGAGTGAAGTTTGAGCTGCGTCAGCAATTATGCGTGGGATAGTACTCTGATGGGAACATTGACAGTGGCGTGATATTTAGGGTGAATTGTATATGTCTACCAAGGGGACAGTTTGATCTTGACCAATGTCGATGTTATCATCAGGCTTTTTGTTTACAGTATTGGACATGTTTATCCTTATACTTATGCTTGTGTGCTAAGTTATGTTAAAGGGTGGGTGCGACTATGAATATGTCACTCCCCAACCATTAGAAAAGTGCCTGTCCTCAGGTGTTTAAGTTTGGGTATAGTGTAATATTTTCTTCTTTTACAATTGGTGAATGTTCTATTTTTGTAGGTGTTTCTTCTACTATTGGTTTTTTATATTTTTATGTTAATTTCTTATGTATGCTTTTGAACTTATATGTTAGATAAAGTGTTAAACTTAATAATATGATTACAAATATGGTTATTGTAATTATCTGGAATACATTGTTAAATTTTGTGTGTTCATTTATAATTTGTTTCGTTTGTGCAAACGAAAGTGGTACTATTTTTATAACATCATTGCTTACATAAATGCTTTGAGTATAATCTAACATGTTGTTTGAAATTGCAATTTCATTAATTTGCAGTGAACAATTAAAGATTTTTATTAGATTGTTTCCTTCTATTGTTATTTCGTTATTTATACAATTGTGGTTTAATATAGTTTTTGGTAAATTCCAAGTTAAAATTATATTTGGTTCTACATAGTTGATTTGAAAATTTTTGAAAGTTTTAGTATAACTACATTCTGATGTTACTTGGTTTAAAATTCCTGTCATGCATTCATTATTAATTAATTTTTTTGTTTCTTTGCTATAAACTTTTTTGTCTTGTGTAAAATATTTTTCATGAGCTATTTCTGTCAAAATGTTATTATTTTCGTCTGGGTATGGAATTATTTCAAATACCGGGTTTTTTATTATTTCTCGAGGAATAAGGGATATTATCAGTATTTCGTTTGTATCTGATTTAAGCCAAGTAGAAGTTTTTATATTCAACAATTTCTCTGAATTAACATGCAACAAATAGTCATGTTTTAATAATTTTGGGTTAAAAATGCCTAATTTTGTGAGCTTGCATTCCCATCTCTATGTCTTCTATATATTCTGTAAAGTGTTGTAAGTTAAATATAAGGATATCTAATTTCTTTTCTTTTTCTGTCTCTTGATTTAGTTCGTTCATGACTTCTATTCCTTTGTTTATAGCTTCTATTATGTAATTCAATTCGTTAACCTGAACGCTGTTTTCTGCTAAGCTGCTTATTTTTTGTTCAATTTCTGTTCTGTCTTTTTGGTCTAATGTTCCAAATAAGTATTTGTATACTGTTCCTACTATGTTTACTAACCTCTTTTGCTGCGTTTGGTTATTTTTAAGCCGTTTATTTCTCTGTTTAATTTTTCTACTAGGTATTGGATTTGTATTAGTTTATTAAATTCTTTAGTTTGTTCAATTAAATTGTTAAAAGTTTCTTCGGTTTTTGTTATGTTAACCGTTAAACAATGGTATTCGTAATCTGTCGGAATGTCTATGGTTCCTGTTTTGAATATAAGATAACCGTTATGGGCTTTAATAGGATTAATTTCAATGCTTTGTGAATTTATATGGTTTATAGTTATTGATAGTATTATTATAATAATTAGTTTAAGCTGGTGCTTGTATGTTCTGGTCGCTGTCTGTTGTTGACCTGTAATTGTTATATTTACTTTGATTAGTCTTCTTTTTCTTTTTGAATTTGGTTTTGTAATGTATTATCTTCCTGCCTCTGTTTGTTTCCTCAAAATGTTTATCGTCGATTTGTCTTAGTTCTCCTGTTTTCTTGAACGGGGTTGTTGTCTTTGATTTAACTAACGGTGAATGTTTGTATCTTGTGTCAATTTCATAATTTGTTCGTTTTTTGTTGAGGTTATTGATTTGTTTTTCTTTATTAGCTTGAGTGTTATACTCTGGTGTACCTGCGTATATGAATATGTCCGTTGGTGTTCTGTTAGTCGTTTTGTGTTTTGTCTTATGATTGTATGTGTAAAGTATTGTTTCAAATTTTGTAAGTTTATTTTCGACGTCTGAGTCGCTGTTAATGATTCTTAATTTTTCGTTAACTGTCTTATGAAATCGTTCTACGTCGGATATGCCGTTTTTACTAGTGGTTATATTAATAATTACTGCTTCTGATTTTAACCATAATTGTAAAGCTGAGTCTTTGTCTGCTTTTATTTCGATGGGTTTACCCATTTGGTTGAATACTTGTATTATAGCTCGTTTGGTTTCTAACCAGTCTCTACTTTTTATTTCTATTAATGATGCAAATTTTGAATAGATATCAATGCAAGATAAAAATTGTTTATCTCCTATTATGTAAAAATCCATTACATATTTTTCTCGGATATTAGCCATTTCCGGAGTTATTTCGAAAGTTAATTTTGTATCCCTGTGTTCTGTTTTTGCGATGTTGCAAATCTCAAATTCGTTTATTAGATTTTTAATTAAATTTTGATAATCTGGGAAATAGTGGGTTTCTTTGAACCAATTAATAGTTTTTTTCAATTCCTGGATGTAATAATTCTTTGTGTTTTTTAATATTAGTTCCTTGAATTCTGCAAATGTTTGAAGATCTATTAATTTTTTACTAGTTTTCATTGCCTTTGTTATATTATTCGGGCTTATTATTTCTAAGTAGGCTTCTTGAAAAATTGGAAAATCTGCTTCATTGTGGAAGTATAGTACACTTTTCTTTGTGCATAAATATTCTTTTATTAATTCTTTGGCATGTGCGTTAGTCATGTCTTTGTATGTAATTTTTATGTTGGTTTTATGAAAGTAATTTGTAACTTTTGTTACGTTCTCGGTTTCTTTTTCAAATTCTATTTGCCGATTATAATGATTAAGGGGTCTTTCTGTGATTTGTAAATGGTTACTGTTATCTTCCTGAGCACTATGTATAGTTGCTCTTGTGCTAATGGTATCTTCGCCTAAAAAGTTTTCGTTTAATTGGATTCTGGACAGAGCATCTGCCACATAGTTTTCTTTTCCTGGGACATATTTAATTTGGAAATCAAACTCATTTAGCTTGATTTTCCATCGTTGTAATTTCATGTTAGGTTCTTTCAGGTTATTTAACCAGACGAGTGGTCTGTGATCACTAAGGATTTGAAATTGTCGACCAAAAAGAACGGACCTAAAGTATTTAGTGGCCCAAACGATTGCTAATAATTCTTTTTCAATCGTTGAATAGTTTATCTCATGCTCGTTGAGAGTTCTGCTTGCATAGCATATAGGCTTATGCTCTTGCGAAAGGACGGCTCCTAATGCCATATTACTCGCGTCTGTAGTTAATGAAAATGGTTTTTCGAAATTAGGGTATATTAAAATTGGGTCGGATGTTATGAGTACTTTTAGCTTTTCAAACGCTGATTCGTAGTCTTTGTCATTTATATTGATCTTTGCTCCTTTTTTTAATTTAAGTGTTAATGGTTTTACTATATTAGCGAAATTTGGTATAAATTTCCTATAGAAACCACTTAATCCTAGAAATGGTTTAATTTCTTTTGGGGTTTTTGGAATTGGGAATTTGACAATTGCCTGTATTTTGTTGGGATTTGGTTTTATACCCTCAGTTGTGATGATGTGACCGAGAAATTCAGTTTCTTTTCTCATGAACTCGCATTTATCCAACTGTAGTTTTAAGTTAGCTTCTCTAAGCTTCTCAAATACTTTTTGTAGCGACAATATGTGTTCCTCCAATGAAGTGGAAAAAATTATAATGTTGTCTAAGTAGACCAGACAATCCTTAAAAATTAAATCTTCTAAGAGATTGTTCATACAACGTTGGAACGTTGCAGGTGCATTCTTAAGACCAAATGGCATGCGAGTGTACTCGCAATGGCCATGTTTAGTCGAAAATGCGGTCTTGGGTATTAAACCAGGATCCATTTGAATTTGGTGGAAGCCTTTGGCTAGATCAATGGTTGTGAAATATTGACATTTTCCAAGTTTGTCTAATATTTCATCCATGATCGGGATAGGGGTATTTACCATTAATAGTTAGTTCATTGAGATTGCGGTAATCTATGACTAACCGGAATTTTTGCATTCCAGATGCATCGTTTTTCTTTGGAACGATTATTACTGGTGAGCAGTAAGGAGATTTGGATTTGCGTATGATATTTTGTTTTATCATATCGCTTATTTGTTTATTTACTTCCTCATCGTGTATTTGTGGATATTTATATGGACGCTTGTAAATTGGGTCCTCATGTTTTGTTAGAATTTTGTGTTTAATTGTACTAGTGAAAGTCAAATTGTCACCTTCATGGTACTGTATATCACGAAATTTATGTAAAACATTTTTAATTTTTTGTTTTTCTTCTGAGTTTAGGTGCTCTAGCCTAAACTCATTGATTTCTGTCAATTCGTTATTAATAGCGAAGTTAAATGGTCTGTCCTCTTTTGAGGGTGGATCAAGGCACTCTTGTGCGGTCATGTCCTCTTCGACCTATTCGTCATTATATCTAAAACAAAAGTTAAACTCTCCTAAGGTTACGGATCCTTGTGCATAGTCAATTTTCGCTTGACATGCTTCAAGGTATTCTCTCCCAATCAGAACATCATAATGCTCTGAGAAGTCGTGAATATAGAATTTTTTGATTACTCGGACAAATTTTGCTTGCTCCTAATCTTATGCTTTGTTTTAATTCAATAGCACCATTTATGGTGTGAACCTTAAGTGTTTCGTTGTATATTGGAAAATCTAAGCAGTTTGTTTTCATTAGGTTTATAGTTGAACCTGTGTCAATGACACATTTTAAAACTTCGTCATTCATAATCAATTTTATGAATGGATTTCTTCTGTTTGTTCCGAGGCTTGCTGATGAAAATTTTCGGATGTGTCCATTTTCATCTGCCCACTGTTGCTATCTCTTTGACGTTTAGTCGGAGGGTTTGGCGCATTGAAGCGTGAATGGGGCTGATTTTGATAGTTTAAAGGGTTTTGGGTTCTACCTTGATTTAATTTCTGTTGGAACTCGTGGTGAGCCTTTTGGTTGTCTTCGGAATTAGTTTGCTGTTTATTTTGTACATGATAACTCTGATTCGTGTTGGAATAGCCACTTGAACTGGTGGCTGGGTTGACATTTTGCTGATAATTTCCCGTGTTCCTACGATTGTTATTTTGATTTCCCTGAACGTTATTAGTTTTAGGTCTATCAGTTACGCTATTTTCGTATAATCCTTCTCTTTGCGCTACTTGTTTAAGTTTCTGTATCGACGTTATGTCGTATCTGGCTAACATCATGAAAAGCCTATCGGGTAATTTTTTTGTAATTACATCTTTAATTGTGTTATTCATGGCATTTGTATAAAGTGTCGTATTGCTAGGTATATTTTCTAAAGCTAACTTGTTTAATATAACGTAAGATTTATTTTCGAGATCCTCGATGAACTTACGGACGTTTCCCTGGTAATTCGTGTTGTATAGGCGTCGAAGGAGTTCTTCAAATGGTGTTTGTACTTTGTATTCTTCAATAAGTGCGTTCCTCAACTCCTGCCAAGTGTTAGCTGCTGTCCTTTGTGAAACTCTCTGTGCATCTCCAGCAACTTGCAATTCGATGGCTCCGTATAGGATGCTGTGTTGTCTGACATCTCGGGTTGGATAAAGATGTAGGATATAATCGATCCTTTTAATAAAAGCATTCAGATTTTCTGTTGATCCATCAAAACTTGGCACCTGTCTAAGTTGTGAAAGGGCCTGGTTGAGGTGTTGTTCTGATAATTCCATCGTCATAATCTTAGTGTAATACACTTTTCGGTGCTTTTTTTTTTTTTAAATATTTTTTTTTTTTGAGTTTGTGGTTCTTTGAACTTTTTTAGTTCTTTGATTTTGCACTTTGTTCTTGCACTCTTATTTCTCTGCACTTTGTTTTTAATTTAGTTTATAGTTTGTGATTAATTATTATTGTTTTAATGTTTTTTTTTTGTGTGTGTGTCTTATTGATAAGACCCAGTAATAACGTATTGCAGGGATCAAAAGATATGCAAAGCCAGTCGTTATTAACTGTAGTAGTTTTATTGCCCGAAGGGTCAATGTTATTAGAGTACTAATGACTCGAAGGTTCTTGTGCGGATACGTATTCGAGAAAACGTTTGTTACACACCGACAACAATTTCGGATTGTGCTTTAGATCTAGGAATTAATTATCCTTTAGCGATCTTTACTTTTTCCCGACGTATCCTACCGGCTGCGCCAATTAAGTTTTACACGTTTAATTACTTTAAAAAAATATATTTCAATTCTTTATTTTCACTAACGGCTACTTCTTATAATGAGTACATTCAGATTTGCCTCCCGAATATTGACTAACTGATCTATCTGTTGCGGTCGCTTAGCAAACTTCGTTTTGAGAGAGCTTGAGTCAAAATTGAGTGAAGTTTGAGCTGCGTCAGCAATTATGCGTGGGATAGTACTCTGATGGGAACATTGAAAGTGGCGTGATATTTAGGGTGAATTGTTTATGTCTACCAAAGGGGGACAGTTTGATCTTGACCAATGTCGATGTTATCATCAGGCTTTTTGTTTACAGTATTGGACATGTTTATACTTATACTTATGCTTGTGTGCTAAGTTATGTTAAAGGGTGGGTGCGACTATGAATATGTCACTATATATATATATATATATATATATATACAGTACTCTTAAGGCAATATTGATATATATATAATTAAGTTTTACACGTTTAATTACTTTAAAAAAATATATTTCAATTCTTTATTTTCACTAACGGTTACTTCTTATAATGAGTACATTCAGATTTGCTTCCCGAATATTGACTAACTGATTTATCTGTTGCGGTCGCTTAGCAAACTTCGGTTTGAGAGAGCTTGAGTCAAAATTGAGTGAAGTTTGAGCTGCGTCAGCAATTATGCGTGGGATAGTACTCTGATGGGAACATTGACAGTGGCGTGATATTTAGGGTGAATTGTTTATGTCTACCAAAGGGGGACAGTTTGATCTTGACCAATGTCGATGTTATCATCAGGCTTTTTGTTTACAGTATTGGATATGTTTATACTTATACTTATGCTTGTGTGCTAAGTTATGTTAAAAGGGTGGGTGCGACTATGGATATGTCACTCCCCCAACCATTAGAAAAGTGCCTGTCCTCAGGTGTTTAAGTTTGGGTATAGTGTAATATTTTCTTCTTTTACAATTGGTGTATGTTCTATTTTTGTAGGTGTTTCTTCTACTATTGGTTTTTTATATTTTATTATTAATTTCTTAGGTATGCTTTTGAACTTATATGTTAGATAAAGTGTTAAACTTATTAATATGATTACAAATATGGTTATTGTAATTATCTGGAATACATTGTTAAATTTTGTGTGTTCGTTTATAATTTGTTTCGTTTGTGCAAACGAAAGTGGTTCTATTTTTATAACATCATTGCTTACATAAATGTTTTGAGTATAATCTAACATGTTGTTTGAAATTGCAATTTCATTAATTTGCAGTGAACAATTAAAGATTTTTATTAGATTGTTTCCTTCTATTGTTATTTCGTTATTTATACAATTGTGGTTTAATATAGTTTTTGGTAAATTCCAAGTTAAAATTACATTTGGTTCTACATAGTTGATTTGAAAATTTTTGAAAGTTTTAGTATAACTACATTCTGATGTTACTTGGTTTAAAATTCCTGTCATGCATTCATTATTAATTAATTTTTTTGTTTCTTTGCTATAAACTTTTTTGTCTTGTGTAAAATATTTTTCATGAGCTATTTCTGTCAAAATGTTATTATTTTCGTCTGGGTATGGAATTATTTCAAATACCGGGTTTTTTATTATTTCTCGAGGAATAAGGGATATTATCAGTATTTCGTTTGTATCTGATTTAAGCCAAGTAGAAGTTTTTATATTCAACAATTTCTCTGAATTAACATGCAACAAATAGTCATGTTTTAATAATTTTGGGTTAAAAATGCCTAATCTTGTGAGCTGCATTCCCATCTCTATGTCTTCTATATATTCTGTAAAGTGTTGTAGGTTAAATATAAGGATATCTAATTTCTTTCCTTTTTCTGTCTCTTGATTTAGTTCGTTCATGACTTCTATTCCTTTGTTTATAGCTTCTATTATGTAATTCAATTCGTTAACCTGAACGCTGTTTTCTGCTAAGCTGCTTATTTTTTGTTCAATTTCTGTTTTGTCTTTTTGGTCTAATGTTCCAAATAAGTATTTGTATACTGTTCCTACTATGTTTACTAAACCTCTTTTGCTGCGTTTGGCTATTTTTATTTCTCTGTTTAATTTTTCTACTAGGTATTGGATTTGTATTAGGTTATTAAATTCTTTAGTTTGTTCAATTAAATTGTTAAAAGTTTCTTCGGTTTTTGTTATGTTAACCGTTAAACAATGGTATTCGTAATCTGTCGGAATGTCTATGGTTCCTGTTTTGAATATGAGATAACCGTTATGGGCTTTAATAGGATTAATTTCAATGCTTTGTGCATTTATATGGTTTATAGTTATTGATAGTAATATTATAATAATTAGTTTAAGCTGGTGCTTGTATGTTCTGGTCGCTGTCTGTTGTTGACCTGTAATTGTTATATTTACTTTGATTAGTCTTCTTTTTCTTTTTGAATTTGGTTTTGTAATGTATTATCTTCCTGCCTCTGTTTGTTTCCTCAAAATGTTTATCGTCGATTTGTCTTAGTTCTCCTGTTTTCTTGAACGGGGTTGTTGTCTTTGATTTGACTAACGGTGAATTTTTGTATCTTGTGTCAATTTCATAATTTGTTCGTTTTTTGTTGAGGTTATTGATTTGTTTTTCTTTATTAGCTTGAGTGTCATACTCTGGTGTACCTGCGTATATGAATATGTCCGCTGGTGTTCTGTTAGTCGTTTTGTGTTTTGTCTTATGATTGTATGTGTAAAGTATTGTTTCAAATTTTGTAAGTTTATTTTCGACGTCTGAGTCGCTGTTAATGATTCTTAATTTTTCGTTAACTGTCTTATGAAATCGTTCTACGTCGGATATGCCGTTTTTACTAGTGGTTATGTTAATAATTACTGCTTCTGATTTTAACCATAATTGTAAAGCTGTGCACATAAAAGCTGAGTCTTTGTCTGCTTTTATTTCGATGGGTTTACCCATTTGGTTGAATACTTGTATTATAGCTCGTTTGGTTTCTAACCAGTCTCTACTTTTTATTTCTATTAATGATGCAAATTTTGAATAGATATCAATGCAAGATAAAAATTGTTTATCTCCTACTATGTAAAAATCCATTACATATTTTTCTCGGATATTAGCGATTTCCGGAGTTATTTCGAAAGTTAATTTTGTATCCCTGTGTTCTGTTTTTGCGATGTTGCAAATCTCACATTCGTTTATTAGATTTTGAATTAAATTTTGATAATCTGGGAAATAGTGGGTTTCTTTGAACCAATTTATAGTTTTTTCTATTCCTGGATGTAATAATTCTTTGTGTTTTTTTAATATTAGTTCCTTGAATTCTGCAAATGTTTGAAGATCTATTAATTTTTTACTAGTTTTCATTGCCTTTGTTAAATTATTCGGGTTTATTATTTCTAAGTAGGCTTCTTGAAAAATTGGAAAATCTGCTTCATTGTGGAAGTATAGTACACTTTTCTTTGTACATAAATATTCTTTTATTAATTCTTTGGCATGTGCGTTAGTCATGTCTTTGTATGTAATTTTAATGTTGGTTTTATGAAAGTAATTTGTAACTTTTGTTACGTTCTCGGTTCCTTTTTCAAATTCTATTTGCCGATTATAATAATTAAGGGGTCTTTCTGTGATTTGTAAATGATTACTGTTATCTTCCTGAGCACTATGTATAGTTGCTCTTGTGCTAATGGTATCTTCGCCTAAAAAGTTTTCGTTTAATTGGATTCTGGACAGAGCATCTGCCACATAGTTTTCTTTTCCTGGGACGTATTTAATTTGGAAATCAAACTCATTTAGCTTGATTTTCCATCGTTGTAATTTCATGTTAGGTTCTTTCATGTTATTTAACCAGACGAGTGGTCTGTGATCACTAAGGATTTGAAATTGTCGACCAAAAAGATAGGACCTAAAGTATTTAGTGGCCCAAACGATTGCTAATAATTCTTTTTCAATCGTTGAATAGTTTATCTCATGCTCGTTGAGAGTTCTGCTTGCATAGCATATAGGCTTATGCTCTTGCGAAAGGACGGCCCCTAATGCCATATTACTCGCGTCTGTAGTTAATGAAAATGGTTTTTCGAAATTAGGGTATATTAAAATTGGGTCGGATGTTATGAGTACTTTTAGCTTTTCAAACGCTGATTCGTAGTCTTTGTCATTTATATTGATCTTTGCTCCTTTTTTTAATTTAAGTGTTAATGGTTTTACTATATTAGCGAAATTTGGTATAAATTTCCTATAGAAACCACTTAATCCTAGAAATGATTCAATTTCTTTTGGGTTTTTGGAATTGGGAATTTTACAATTGCTTGTATTTTGTTGGGATTTGGTTTTATACCCTCAGTTGTGATGATGTGACCGAGAAATTCAGTTTCTTTTCTCATGAACTCGCATTTATCCAACTGTAGTTTTAAGTTAGCTTCTCTAAGCTTCTCAAATACTTTTTGTAGCGACAATATGTGTTCCTCCAATGAAGTGGAAAAAATTATAATGTCGTCTAGGTAGACCAGACAATCCTTAAAAATTAAATCTTCTAAGAGATTGTTCATACAACGTTGGAACGTTGCAGGTGCATTCTTAAGACCAAATGGCATGCGAGTGTACTCGCAATGGCCATGTTTAGTCGAAAATGCGGTCTTGGGTATTAATCCAGGATCCATTTGAATTTGGTGGAAGCCTTTGGCTAGATCAATGGTTGTGAAATATTGACATTTTCCAAGTTTGTCTAATATTTCATCCATGATCGGGATAGGGTATTTATCATTAATAGTTAGTTCATTGAGATTGCGGTAATCTATGACTAACCGGAATTTTTGCTTTCCAGATGCATCGTTTTTCTTTGGAACGATTATTACTGGTGAGCAGTAAGGGGATTTGGTTTTGCGTATGATATTTTGTTTTATCATATCGCTTATTTGTTTGTTTACTTCCTCATCGTATATTTGTGGATATTTATATGGACGCTTGTAAATTGGGTCCTCATGTTTTGTTAGAATTTTGTGTTTAATTGTACTAGTGAAAGTCAAATTGTCACCTTCATGGTACTGGATATCACGAAATTTATGTAAAACATTTTTAATTTTTTCTTTTTCTTCTGAGTTTAGGTGCTCTAGCCTAAACTCATTGTTTTCTGTCAATTCATTATTGATAGCGAAGTTAAATGGTCTGTCCTCTTTTGAGGGTGGATCAAGGCACTCTTGTGCGGTCATGTCCTCTTCGACCTATTCGTCATTATATCTAAAACAAAAGTTAAACTCTCCTAAGGTTACGGATCCTTGTGCATAGTCAATTTTCGCTTGACATGCTTCAAGGTATTCTCTCCCAATCAGAACATCATAATGCTCTGAGAAGTCGTGAATATAGAATTTTTGATTACTCGGACAAATTTTGCTTGCTCCTAATATTATGCTTTGTTTTAATTCAATAGCACCATTTATGGTGTGAACCTTAAGTGTTTCGTTGTATATTGGAAAATCTAAGCGGTTTGTTTTCATTAGATTTATAGTTGAACCTGTGTCAATGACACATTTTAAAACTTCGTCATTCATAATCAATTTTATGAATGGATTTCTTCTGTTTGTTCCGAGGCTTGCTGATGAAAATTTTCGGATGTGTCCATTTTCATCTGCCCACTGTTGCTATCTCTTTGACGTTTAGTCGGAGGGTTTGGCGCATTGAAGCGTGAATGGGGCTGATTTTGATAGTTTAAAGGGTTTTGGGTTCTACCTTGATTTAATTTCTGTTGGAACTCGTGGTGAGTCTTTTTGATTTTCTTCGGAATTAGTATGCTGTTTATTTTTTACATGATAACTCTGATTCGTGTTGGAATAGCCACTTGAACTGGTGGCTGGGTTGACATTTTGCTGATAATTTCCCGTGTTCCTACGATTATTATTTTGATTTCCCTGAACGTTATTAGTTTTAGTTTTAGGTATGATTTCTAAAGCTAACTTGTTTAATATAACGTAAGACTTATTTTCGAGATCCTCGATGAACTTACGGACGTTTCCCTGGTAATTCGTGTTGTAAAGGCGTCGAAGGAGTTCTTCAAATGGTGTATGTACTTTGTATTCTTCAATAAGTGCGTTCCTCAACTCCTGCCAAGTGTTAGCTGCTGTCCTTTGTGAAATTCTCTGTGCATCTCCAGCAACTTGCAATTCGATGGCTCCGTATAGGATGCTGTGTTGTCTGACATCTCGGGTTGGATAAAGATGTAGGATATAATCGATCCTTTTAATAAAAGCATTCAGATTTTCTGTTGATCCGTCAAAACTTGGCACCTGTCTAAGTTGTGAAAGGGCCTGGTTGAGGTGTTGTTCTGATAATTCCATCGTCATAATCTTAGTGTAATACACTTTTTGGTGCTTTTTTTTTTTTTTAAATAGTTTTTTTTTTTTTTTTTGAGTTTGTGGTTCTTTGAACTTTTTTTAGTTCTTTGATTTTGCACTTTGTTCTTGCACTTTTATTTCTTTGCACTTTGTTCTTGCACTTTGTTTTTAATTTGTGATTAATTATTATTGTTTTAATGTTTTTTTTTTTGTGTGTGTGTGTGTCTTATTGATAAGACCCAGTAATAACGTATTGCAGGGATCAAAAGATATGCAAAGCCAGTCGTTATTAACTGTAGTAGTTTTATAGCCCGAAGGGTCAGTGTTATTAGAGTACTAATGACTCGAAGGTTCTTCTGCGGATACGTATTCGAGAAAACGTTTGTTACACACCGACAACAATTTCGGATTGTGTTTTAGATCTAGGAATTAATTATCCTTTAGCGATCTTTATTTTTTTCCCGACGTATCCTACCGGCTGCGCCAATTAAGTTTTACACGTTTAATTACTTTAAAAAAATATATTTCAATTCTTTATTTTCACTAACGGTTACTTCTTATAATGAGTACATTCAGATTTGCTTCCCGAATATTGACTAACTGATTTATCTGTTGCGGTCGCTTAGCAAACTTCGGTTTGAGAGAGCTTGAGTCAAAATTGAGTGAAGTTTGAGCTGCGTCAGCAATTATGCGTGGGATAGTACTCTGATGGGAACATTGACAGTGGCGTGATATTTAGGGTGAATTGTTTATGTCTACCAAAGGGGGACAGTTTGATCTTGACCAATGTCGATGTTATCATCAGGCTTTTTGTTTACAGTATTGGATATGTTTATACTTATACTTATGCTTGTGTGCTAAGTTATGTTAAAAGGGTGGGTGCGACTATGGATATGTCACTATATATAAAAATATGGAATTGACGGATGGAATATATGAAAAATATGTATACATGATGATACCTAATTAAACTTTTAATGTATTATTGGGGAAAAAAAATAATATTATCTTAACATAATACAAAAATTGAACACTATTCTTAATAATATACATTATTAAATTGAATTTAAAACAACATTGACCTATATATGATAATTATATAATAACGATGACATTTCTAAAATATATTTAGATACACCACACTTAATTTCACATTGGATAATAGTTGTGATTATGAAATTTTGATATTTTATATATGATTATTGATATATGATTAATATATATATATAAATATTATAAATCATATTAATAACTATATATATGATATTTATCAATTTATATTATATTAAAGTTATATAAATTAATTATTAAATTAGAACATGAATAAGACAAGGTGAATGGTTGCATTTGGAAAAAATATCGTCATTATAGATTATGTGTCAAAAAACTTATATAAGGAGTGGTGTCGCGCAAGGCATGTCATATGAAAAATTTTATATACGGCAAATTCATATGACTGTGGAGTGTTGCCTTGCCGGCATAAGTCATTTATGTTTAAATAAAAAGAATAATGAAGTTATATAAATGTATTAAATTAGGACATGATGAAGATAAGGTGAATGGTTGTATTTGGAAAAAATATCGTCATTATAGATTATGTGTCAAAAAACCTATTCATGTTTTTTTTTTTTTGTTGTTGTAACGGGAGTGTTTATTGATTTAATACTATCCTTCGTGGACAACCATTAAATTGTATAATTATAAACTTAGCTTATGTGTATTTCATGTATTGATCTTAGTTTAGGTGCTATTCTTCGAGAAAAATAAATGGCTGTGTTATTCCATGGCGGAAGGTCAAGTGGCTATGTTGTCCCATGGGAGATCCAGTGGGTGGGCTCTGCAGAGTCTTCTTCTTTTTTGGCTGTTGTCTAGCAGACAAATGGCTAGTGTGTTTGGATGGTTGTGTAATCGCTGGATATATCGTCTGCTGCTTTTGGCAATCTCGTCTTTTACCCAGGGGAACTTGAGAACATCGTGAATGGTGGCGTTATCATGATATATGTGTGCGTTTGTAGCGATGCGTAGTGCTTTGTTTTCAAATGTTTGAATGATCCGGATATTGGACCTGCAGGCTGTACCCCAGAGCTGGATTCCATAGGTCCAGATTGGTCTGATGATCGCCTTGTATGTCAGAATCGCTTTTTTATTAAGTGTGCTCTCCAGGTGAGTTTCCTGTCTAGCGGTATTCCAAGATATTTGGGAGTGGGTTCTTCTGGTATTGTGACTCCGTCTAGTTGAACTGGTGGACAGTTACCCGAGCGGAGTGCAAAGGTCGCCATTCACTGTAATATTCCACCGCTTTTGCCAGTCGTTGGCGAGGTTCAGTTGCATCTGCATCAGTGAGCTAGCTTCGTGATTCCGAGATGGTGAGAAATGCCGTGTCGTCGGCGTACGTGGCCACGCGCACGTTTGGGTTCCCAGTGACGCGCAAGTCAGCTGTGTACACGTTATAGAGCAGCGGACCCAGCACACTGCCTTGAGGGACGCCAGCATGGATGTGTTTGGTTTTGGACATTGTTTCCCCACATTTAACTTCGGTTCTCCAGATATGAAGCCAGATTCAAGAAGTAGGCGTGTGGAAGGTTACCCTTGAGCTTTTGCAGGAGTCCAGGGTGCCAAACTCTGTCAAAGGCTTGTTTGACATCGAGGAATACGGCGTAGCAATATTTTTTCTCCTCAAATGCGTCGAGGATAGTTTGAACCACTCTGTGGCATTGTTCCGGGGTTCCGTGACAGCGCTTGAAGCCAAACTGGTGGTCCGGGATCAGACCGGCCTCGTCCAATACTGGCAAAACTCTACTCAAAAATACTCTTTCTAGTATCTTGGAGAGCGCTGGCAGTAAGCTAATCGGGCGCTAGGAGGCTAGATAAGCTTTAGGTTTACCAGGCCTAGGTATCATTACTACTTGCGCACTTTTCCACTGCGCTGGGAAGTAGCCGATTTCCATGCATCTGTTATATATTTTGGTGATGAACGAGATGCTTCTTTGCGGTAGTAGCTTTAATGCCATTGCATTGATACCATCATCGCCTGGGGCTTTTTTGTTGTTTAGCGCAGTAATGCATTCAGCTATCTCCTGTTCATGTACCGGGGGAATCGCTTCCTTCGGGCGGTAGAGTTAGCTGGTGTGCAGTTTCGGCTGCTTCGTCTGGCGTTCACCTGCTGAAAGGGGTGAAGTCAGTTTCTAAGTGCTCGGCAAAAGCATTGGCTCTGCCATCACATTATATGCTGAAAGCATATAATTTTAAAAGTGTGTCATATACTCGTTTTCTGAGTTATTATATCGTTTTTTGTTATGTTGTATAACATTGGCTACGATATTAAGAAAAAGATAATTGTGAAATTTCAAGCCAAAATATGTTGTTTGTGTAAACAAATGGGTTTCCTTTTATCGTAAAATTTAACATTTGCATCCAATGTAAATTCGATTCATACAGATGTATGGACGATTATTATGTTGGAAGAAAAAAAGTTTCAAAAAGTTTTGTAATTATTATTTAAATATTTGTTATGAATGAAACTTTAACATTTTACATACTATGTAATTTAGTATGTGATTTGTTTTACTTAATATATATATGTCGCATATACGTATAAATAAATTATCAAGTTTGTAATCAAAATTAAAATGTTTATTCCATTTTGGTATTAAACAACGTGTGATAAAATATATATTAAGTAAGTGTACCTATAAAGATATTTTTGAACGAATCATATATATTTCATATAGATATACTATGTAGTACATTTTTAAAAAATGTGAAACGTAAATTAACGAACATGAAATGCTATGTAATAATGGCCATATTCGTTTTTATTTTACATTAATATCTATAGTATATTTTGTATTCAATAATATATTAAGTTGTCATGTAAATATATAACATATAACTATATGCTTGTCTCAAAGATTAAGCCATGCATGTCTAAGTACACACGAATTAACAGTGAAACCGCAAAAGGCTCATTATATCAGTTATGGTTCCTTAGATCGTTAACAGTTACTTGGATAACTGTGGTAATTCTAGATCTAATACAAGCAATTGAAACACGGACCTTTTGGAACGTGTGCTCTTATTAGGCTAAAACCAAGCGATCACAAGATCGTTATATTGGTTGAACTCTAGATAACATGCAGATCGTATGGTCTTGTACCGACGACAGATCTTTCAAATGTCTGCCCTATCAACTTTTGATGGTAGTATCTAGGACTACCATGGTTGCAACGGGTAACGGGTAATCAGGGTTCGATTCCGGAGAGGGAGCCTGAGAAACGGCTACCACATCTAAGAAAGGCAGCAGGCGCGTAAATTACCCACTCCCAGCTCGGGGAGGTAGTGACGAAAAATAACAATACAGGACTCATATCCGAGGCCCTGTAATTGGAATGTGTACACTTTAAATCCTTTAGCAAGGACCTATTGGAGGGCAGGTCTGGTGCCAGCAGCCGTATGTATGTAAGCGTATTACCGGTGGAGTTCTTATATTTAATTAAATACTTGTATTTTTTTATATATTCCTCCTATTTAAAAACCTGCATTAGTGCTCTTCATCGAGTGTTATTGTGGGCCGGTACAATTATTTTGAACAAATTAGAGTGCTTAAAGCAGGCTTCAAATGCCTGAATATTCTGTGCATGGGGTAATGGAATAAGACCTCTGTTCTGCTTTCATTGGTTTTCAGATCAAGAGGTAATGATTAATAGAAGCAGTTTAGGGGCATTAGTATTACGACGCGAGAGGTGAAATTCTTGGACCGCAATTGGGTGTAGCTACTTCTATGGCTCTCTCAGTCGCTTCCTGGGAAACCAAAGCTTTTGGGCTCCGGGGGAAGTATGGTTGCAAAGCTGAAACTTAAAGGAATTGACGGAAGGGCACCACCAGGAGTGGAGCCTGCGGCTTAATTTGACTCAACACGGGAAAACTTACCAGGTACAAACATAACTGTGTAAGACAGATTGATAGCTCTTTCTCGAATCTATGGGTGGTGGTGCATGACCGTTCTTAGTTCGTGGAGTGATTTGTCTGGTTAATTCCGATAACGAACGAGACTCAAATATATTAAATAGATATCCTCAGGATTATGGGATTTTGAACTGAAACTGATCACATGAACTTGGAATTCCCAAAAATTGCGTCTAGCAATAATGAGATTAAGCAATGACAGGTCTGTGATGCCCTTAGATGTCCTGGGCTGCACGCGCGCTACAATGAAAGTATCAACGTGTATTTCCTAGACCGAGAGGTCCGGGTATACCGCTGAGCCACTTTCATGCTTGGGATTTTGAACTGAAACTGATCACATGAACTTGGAATTCCCGGTAAGTGTGAGTCATTAACTCGTATTGATTACGTCCCTGCCCTTTGTACACACCGCCCGTCGCTACTACCGATCGAATTATTTTGTGAGGTCCCCGGACGTGATCACTGTCACGCCTTGTGGGTTGCGGTTGTTTCGCAAAAGTTGACCGAACTTGAATATTTAGAGGAAGTAAAAGTCGTAACAAGGTTTCCGTAGGGGAACCTGCGGAAGGAGCATTATTGTATAATGTTCATTTCCGTTAATAAAAACAACTTTATATATAGAAATATGTATAAAATTTTTCTGAATATAAGTCAATATTCATTTAAACACATTTACACATGCTTATGCCCAATTAATATATGCGATCGAACACTCGTTGGGTAAAGACGTGCCTGCGGACCGCTGCGAAGCATTCCAAATTCACAAGAAACATAAACAACAGTTACTTGCGGCGAAAATATCAGGCCAGCTGTGCTCTCATTGGTCGCTGCAACCGTTACTGCGCTCTGTCAGCTTGCGTTCAGTGCGCAAATAACGGCGCACTAATACTTACACACGCTCACGCTTGTGCGCGTTATTTCAACACACACACGACAATAAGAATACAAAAACAAACAACAACACAGACAAGCACTCGCTGCTTAAGCTCGCCAGGCGGACAGCTTGCTTGCTCCCGCTCCCCCGTACCCCTCACCATCAAGATGGACAGCCCATCAAAACCAACAGCACCAAGAGAAAGAAGACCAACACCACAGCTAGCAACCCTGACTCTGAGAATTCGAGCTGCACTAGCAAACCTGGAGAAATAAGGAGGAAGCCCGCGCGCAAACAGCCTTCCCGCGTACACCTACCAGACGGACCAAGCACCAGCAAAGCTGCTAGAGAAAATCTAAGAAGCAATAGAATCGCTGCACTCTCTACAGATGACGACGACGAAGAATTTTCGGCCAGCGATGACTCCAATGAAGTCATAGAAATACTTAAAGGCCAACCAAGTAAGGAGCTTGCTAAGGAACCTAAGACGATCAAGCCACCACCGATTTTTATTCCAGACGTGATTAATATCAAACTATGTGCACGAAGTAAGAGACCTGTATAACCTCACACAAAAAAGCACAAAAAACCCCTAAACATATTCTTCGTAAATCTCGAACCGGCGAAAAATAACAAAGAGGCATACAAAATCAAAAGGCTTTGCTGCTCTGTGTTTACAGTCGAGCCCCCATTGAAAATTAAAGATGTCCCCCAATGCTATCGCTGCCAAGGATACGGAACATAGATGTGTGAAATGTGGAGGCGGACACTCCACGTCGGAATGCTCAAAGAAGAGCAGTAACCCGGCCTTCTGCCTGCACTGCCAGGGTCCCCATGTGGCCTCCTATAAAGGATGCCCAGCCTATAAGAAGGCAAAGAGCCTCTTAACGGTAAACAGACAGACAGCTTCAAGAGATGGACCGCCCCTAAACTCCAGCAAAGTGAATGCCAACATTGGCTTTGCCTAGGCTGCAAAGAGCACCTACGAGGCAAATCAAGCTCCCTGCCCGGATTCACAGCCGGACGATCAACTTAAAGTGATAGTGACAAGGCTAGAGGTCATGTTTGAAAAAATGATGGATGAAATACTAGTTCAAATGACACAGATGCTGGAAACTGTTTGCTCCACATTATGCAAGAAGGTTTAGAGATCACGATCTGGAATGCTAACGGCTTGTGTAAAAACAGGCCTGAGGTTGAGCCTTACTGCAAGGCCAACAACACCGAAATACTCATCACATCTTAAACCCATTTCTCTGAGGCTACGACCTGATCTCAGCCAATCACCCCAACGGAAGAGCCCGCGGCGGAGCTGCCTTTCTGATTCGTAGCAACATAAGGTATAAGATCCTGCCACCTATTCTAGTGGATCCAATGCGCAAAAATAAGAGTGAGTACCACGCTGGGAGACGACACAATAGCCGCTGCCTACTGCCCCCCCCAAGCACATGGCTAGGGACGAAGAATTCGGGACGCTAATGGACAGCCTCGGCACAAGGTTTCTAATAGGCGGAGACTTCAACGCCAAGCACACCTGGTGGGGCTCCAGAACCAACAACCCTAAAGGCTACGTGCTGTTCAGGCAAACCCGCTTAAGAAATCTCGACTGGCACAGTACAGGCGCTCCTACATACTGGCCTACAGACGCATAATAGGTGCCTGCCGTCCTGGACATCGCGATAACTCGTGGTTTGGACACTAGAGAAGTAGAGGACCTCCTATCTGATCACAGCGCCATTGCCATCTCTATATTCGCCGCAGCCATGCGGAAGTCTGCCCGCAAGAAGCTTATATATAAAGCCACTGATATTGGCAAATATCAAACCTGGCTGGTCAACTGCACGAATCCCAGCCCCCCACTGAATAGCCCGGAGGACATCGAAGCGGCAGCGGTCACATGCAGCGCCAAGACTCTCAAACCGGCCCAGAGTTGAGAATAGAGACGTTCACCTCTGGTCACCACAAGTGGCCGAGCTGCTTGCTGAAAAAAGGCGTCTGAGGCGGGTCTGGTTCCTGTCCAGGAACCCGAGGGACAAGACAGTCCTAAATAGAATCACCAAGGCACTGAAAGAGACACTCAAAATACTGAGAAAGGATGCCCTAGATAGTTTTCTCACGCAGCTTGCCCCTGACGACCCACAACACAATCTGTGGCAAGTAACCAAGGACATTAAAAGGCCACAGAAAAGAATCAACCCAGTAAGAAAAACTGATGGCAGTTGGTGTAGAACGGAAACTGACAGAGCGGATGCTTTTGCCGAGCACTTAGAAACTGTCTTAACCCCTTTCAGCCAGTGCACGCCAGACGAAGCAGCCAAAACTGCACACCAGTTAACTCTACCGCCCGAAGGAACGGAAACGATTCCCCTGGTACATGAAGAGGAGATAGCTGAATGCATTACTGCGCTAAACAACAAAAAAGCCCCAGGCGATGATGGTATCAATGCAATGGCATTAAAGCTACTACCGCAAAGAAGCATCTCGTTCATCACCAAAATATATAACAGATGCATGGAAATCGGCTACTTCCCAGCGCAGTGGAAAAGTGCGCAAGTAGTAATGATACCTAGGCCTGGTAAACCTAAAGCTTATCTAGCCTCCTATCGCCCGATAAGCTTACTGCCAGCGCTCTCCAAGATACTAGAAAGAGTATTTTTGAGTAGAGTTTTGCCAGTATTGGACGAGGCCGGTCTGATCCCGGACCACCAGTTTGGCTTCAAGCGCTGTCACGGAACCCCGGAACAATGCCACAGAGTGGTTCAAACTATCCTCGACGCATTTGAGGAGAAAAAATATTGCTACGCCGTATTCCTCGATGTCAAACAAGCCTTTGACAGAGTTTGGCACCCTGGACTCCTGCAAAAGCTCAAGGGTAACCTTCCACACGCCTACTTCACGTTTCTGGCTTCATATCTGGAGAACCGAACATTTCGAGTCAAATGTGGGGAAACAGTGTCCAACACAACACAGCCATGCTGGCGTCCCTCAAGGCAGAGTACTGGGTCCGCTGCTCTATAACGTGTACACAGCTGACTTGCGCGTCACTGGGAACCCAAACGTGCGCGTGGATACGTACGCTTACAACACGACATTTCTCACCATCTGGGAATCACCTGGCGAAGCTAGCTCACTGATGCAGATGCAATTAAGCATCGTCAACGACTTGCAAAAGCGGTGGAATATTACAGTCAATGGCGACAAGTCAACTGCGACCACCTTTGCACTCCGCTCGGGTAACTGTCTACCAGTTCAACTAGACGGAGTCACAATATCAGAAGAACCCACTCCCAAATATCTTGGAATAACGTTAGACAGGAAACTCACCTGGAGAGCACACTTAATTAAAAAGCGAAACCAGTGTGAGCTGCGGCTAAAGGCCTACTACTGGCTTATGGACAGGAGATCAAGGCTTTCCACCTCCTCCAAGATTCTGACCTACAAGGCGATCATCAGACCAATCTGGACCTATGGAATCCAGCTCTGGGGTACAGCCTGCAGGTCCAATGTCCGGATCATTCAAACATTTGAAAACAAAGCACTACGCATCGCTACAAACGCACACAATATATCATGATAACGCCACCATTCACGATGTTCTCAAGTTCCCCTGGGTAAAAGACGAGATTGCCAAAAGCAGTAGACGATATATCCAGCGATTACACAACCATCCAAACACACTAGCCATTTGTCTGCTAGACAACAGCTAACAAAGAAGAAGACTCTGCAGAGCCCACCCACTGGATCTCCCATGGGACAACATAGCCACTTGACCTTCCGTCATGGAATAACATAGCCATTTATTTTTCTCTAAGAATAACACCTAAACTAAGATCAATACATGAAATACACATAAGGATAGTATTAAATCAATAAACACTCATATGAATTTGCCGTATATAAAAATTTTCATATGACATGCCTTGCGCGACACCACTCCTTATATAGGTTTTTTGACACATAATCTATAATGACGATATTTTTTCCAAATACAACCATTCACCTTATCTTCATCATGTACTAATTTAATAATACATTTATATAACTTCATTATTCTTTTTATTTAAACATATATGACTTATGCCGGCAAGGCAACACTCCACAGTCATATGAATTTGCCGTATATAAAATTTTTCATATGACATGCCTTGCGCGACACCACTCCTTAAATAGGTTTTTGAAACATAATCTAAATTGACGATATTTTTTCCAAATACAACCATTTGCCTTATCTTCATCATGTACTAATTTAATAATACATTTATATAACTTCATTATTCTTTTTATTTAAACATAAATGACTTATGCCGGCAAGGCAACACTCCACAGTCATATGAATTTGCCGTATATACAATTTTTCATATGACATGCCTTGCGCGACAACTCCCCTTATATAGGTTTTTTGACACATAATCTATCATGACGATATTTTTCCCAAATACAACCATTTGCCTTATCTTCATCATGTACTTATTTAATAATACATTTATATAACTTCATTATTCTTTTTATTTAAACATAAATGACTTATGCCGGCAAGGCAACACTCCACAGTCATATGAATTTGCCGTATATAAAATTTTTCATATGACATGCCTTGCGCGACGCCACTCCTTATATAGGTTTTTTGACACATAATATAGAATGACGATATTTTTTCCAAATGCAACCATTCACCTTGTCTTTTTCATGTTCTAATTTAATAATAAATTCATATAACTTTAAAATAATATAAACTGATTGAGATCATATATATAATGATTAATATCAATTATAATAAGTTTATATATATATTAATCATAAATCAATAATCATATATAAAATATCAAAATTTCATAATCACAACTATTATCCAATTCGAAATTAAGTGTGGTGTATTTTAATATATTTTTGAAATGTCGTCGTTATTATATAATTATCATATATAGTTCAATGTTGTTTTAAATACAATTTAATAATGTATGTTGTTAAGAATAGTATTCAATTTTTTTTATTATATTAAAATAATGTTATGTTTTTTCCTCAATAATAAACAAAAGGTTTAATTAGGGTATCATCATGTATACATATTTTTCATATATTCCATCCGTCAATTCCATATTTTTATATATATATCAATATTGCCTTAAGAGTATTGTATGTTTATATTGTTTATTTTTTTATTGGTTTCCTCAATAATAATTGAAGGTTTCATTTTGTTATTGTGTATATATATTTTTCATATATTCCATCCGTCAATTCCATATTTTCAACCCTTCTCCACTTCAGTTGTGAGGGTGCCTGTTGTTTAAATAGAAATTTGAAAATTATGAATGCTCGCTATACGCATTATTTCCACCATGACTGTAATTAGAATCCACATAAGCTTTCATGCTGTGCGATCAAGAACATATGATATGATGAGGCTGTGCTTTGGGAAGCTTATATGCAGGTGTGCATTGAAAAGCTTGTACGCATATGTCATTAAGCCACTCTCACGCACTGCATTACTGTGATCAAGTGCAGAAGTGCCCAGTTAAGTTTTTCTAAGTCTCGGTGATACATAAACTAATCCGAGTTTATTGATGCAAAATAAACGCATCCTCTCCAAAATATATTTGGGAAAAATTCATCTGCCGCGCAGAAGGGCGCTTTAATATATATTTTCGTCCCCAAAGTGGAAAAATATACTTTTAACGGACATAACCTTAATATAAGGTATGTAGAGTATAGCGTCCAAAATCTGTCTTAAGGTGTATTTTTTTTGCAGTGTTCTCTCGACGTGTACCCTTAACACCGTTGCAATTTTGGCATCACTACTTTCCTTGTCAAATTTTCGGTGTGAAAGTGGTGATTGCTGCCGGTCGGAGTATAGCACTTGTCCAATCCTATCTGGCCCAAGGCCAGTTATGAGACACTAAGTTTCATAACATCTTCAAAGAGGACTAGGCCTCGACAAAACCTAGAGAAAAAAGAATAAGGAATACAAAAAAATCGCCCCTATGCAATTTGGCAGTGCCTAAGTCAGGAAGCCCCTCCAGGTTTCGTAAGGGCAAATTCAGTTGCGAGGCATAACAACTTGGTCAATCTAATGGCATGGTCACTCCATGTCTTTCTACCGAACACGATGCGGAATGATTTTTAGTATCGCCACGTAAATGAAATGATTAAAACTATAATTGTTATATACTAGTTTATACTTATTCTAACAACATTTAACCAGATAACTTCATGCACATTTAGCAAATTATCATCAACATCAACAGGCCTGCTGACATCGATGGATTCGACGACTGCATGCATAAATGCATATGTTAGGTTAAATGTGTTAGCGCACCCACATTGTAAGCTCGACTGATAAGCATACATACAACCTTTTTGCGCCAGCTTTTACTCAGCTATTATGTTGCGTTGAGCTTTCAATATAATCTACATAGATAATAAGCTTAACGATCATCCAACATGCAGATTATTTGTTTTTATTTTCTTTATGACATGAGAGCCTTCTGGTTTATAATGATCATTAGCGAACACAAAGAATTTATCAGTTCAACATATTTTTTTTTCTTTTGCCTTGTTTTGCTCATCCTACTTGTAAACAATTGCTAGACTTAAGTAAACTTTGTAATCACCTGAAGTCTAACGTGGATTCTCCTTTTATATGATATTCTTTTCTTGAGCATATTAATCTAAGCAAGTGTTATACGAACGCGATACCTTTTTGAATTATATTATAGATATCTAAAATGAATCAGTACTAGAGTTATTTTTGGGGCTCCTTTTAGCAGCCAGCACCACATGCATGTATAGGGTAGAATTATAATTCTACATGGCAGGGCGGGTACAGAAAGAAGGACTTTAACATCTTAGCTCTTCTTCAATTACTGCTTCACATTTAATTAATACTATGGTTTATATCTTCCTGTCCCTTTCTCTGTCTACACTTTATTAAGTGACGACTAAGTCCGAAAGAGCACAAAGACCCACCCCACTTGCCGTGAGCAAGGCCGGACCCCTTAGTAGACAGAGTGTGCTCCGTACGACTTCCTTGTGTTCGTTACATAATGATTGGCGCTCAAACGTGGGGCACGAACAGTATTTGACCAGAAAAATCATACTTTGCACGAAGAATGCTGATAGAACTGGGTAAAACCGAAAAGTTAAATAAATGAGCTATTTTCTCGGACTTATGCAGGCAAATATGCTGTAGAAAAATGCTCTTAACGTTCCCTTTCAAATCCTTTTTTTCTTCAAACCATCCTCTATCGATTACAATTTTGATTAGTCTCAGATCATATAATCTATGGCCCTAGAAACTGCTGGTTTTCTGATGTTCGTCGGAGCCAGACCAGTATAAGGATTGTATGCCAAAAATTGATTGTGAATACTCTCGTTGAAGGAATCAACCCAATGATTTTGAATTTGTCTGCCTTGGAATATAGTTTTGATGAGACATCGGTGCTATACCAGGTAATGACTTTTAAAATCTTACTACATCGGCTGAATAAAATTGAGACTGTGCAACTCTTTTATTAAGACCCGAATAACATATCGATTACTTATTGTTGTTTCAGTTTAGTAATATGTGATTTGCAGTATCTTTAAAACATGCTTTGTGGTGTTACGCTAAAAGGATAAGACCCGTATTAATGATAATTGTTGTAACTGCCTTATTAATTACCGGATGAATTCCATTAGCTAGTTCATATATAATAATAATAACATCTTTCAAATACCGAAAATTTGGCGCAAAATGTCTGTTGGGCGTAGCGTTGAAGACTTAGCCGCAATAGCGACCAAAGATACAGTGCAGTGGTCTATATGCAATGACGCGAATACTGAAACGGAGTTCACGGAAACTACGTGCAAGCACAAATTTCATAGGTCATGTCTTCTAACTTGGATTGATAATAATGAAGCCTGTCCAATATGTAAGCAAGTTTGTACTCGTTCTCAAGTGCGAAGTAGAGAATCTTCGGCTATGGAGCCAAGAACTATGACTACTTAACCACATATAGGTCCACCTAACACTGGTACTGTTCCTAAATCTCGTCCAAATTCGAGAGCAAATACTCGAAACACACCACAGGTATCTACTGCACGTTCAAACCAAAATACTCAACTTTGGCGTGAAAGTATCCGTCAGAAAACCGCCTCCGATTCAAATGGTTTGTCAGAAGAGAAAATTCAGCAAATTATTTTGAAATCCCTAGAAAGTTATAAGGCTAGTATGATTGCAACCGTGACAGAGCAAATAAGTGCGACTCTAGGAAATTTAACTGTATCCTCTCGAGATGTTCGGGAAGATCCTCAACTGGAATGGGACAATGAGATTCCCAATGTGCGTCCACGCTCAAACAATGTTCGCGATAGCTTTCCGACAATTAGACACTCTGTTGATCAAGCCAATGGAAGCGACTTCAAAGTCGATCGACCCGATAGAATC
The DNA here is from genome assembly GCA_035045885.1 of Drosophila borealis. Lineage (NCBI taxonomy): Eukaryota > Metazoa > Arthropoda > Insecta > Diptera > Drosophilidae > Drosophila > Drosophila borealis. Next base: position 84,090 of record JAWNOR010000247.1, on the reverse strand, counting down.
TCAAGTGTGATTTCGAACTGGCATTTAAAATTTAGCGGCTCGGCACAGGATATTAATATTGAAGATTTTATTTATAGGGTTAATTGTCTAACTTCACAGTGTCTTAATGGAAACTTTGAGTTGTTGTATCAATTCGCAAATCTACTCTTTACGGGTTCTGCGGGCGAGTCCATCGGGCCTCAGAGAATATGGGTTGGTTTAGCCTATGTAATCGTTTTAGGGAAAGATATCAAGACCAACGTACTGATCGAGATATCAAGAATGTTATGCGGCGTCGTAAGCAGGGCAATGCAATGCTAGTCATAGCTGATGCTTTAAGAGAGCCTATGTCTGAGAGTGATATGGCGACAGAAGTTAGACACAACTTAAGGTCAAAATCACAACATAAGCTGTTACATGTAGATACTCCAAACCTGGCAATTCTCCGAAGAGAATGTCACAAGCATGAAGAATTTATTAATAGTGTCCGATCGAAACAATTTTCTCGTTCAAATACCGTAAAGCGTCCCGTCAATGAAATTTTCGTTGATGAAGAAGATAAAAAGTCTTGCGACTTAGAACCTCAGAATGTCGAAGAGATTTGTGCAATACGCTCTACAGATAAACCAAAATGCTGGAATTGCGACGAGCTAGGTCATCGATATCACGATTGCTTAAAGGCGCGTCGAGTGTTTTGTTATGGATGCGGTGCACCAAACACATACAAACCCAACTGTGTAAAATGCAAACCAGTTTCGGAAAACTCGGCATCGGATGTTCGTCGGCCTCCGAGAGCGGATGTCCATCATTAATCTCGGAATTAAAAATAAAGAACCCCGCTAGTCCTGAAATATCACCGGACTTACAACGCACCACAAAGTGTACTCCCTTTAGACCACTGCACCTACGTCTAGAAGAATATTATTTGCACGATTCAAAAATAGATCGCTCTAAGAAATGTGAATATCCTAGGAAAAGATCCGCAGAACGTATGCGAAAGTTTTGGAGCAATATACGTAGGTTGAATAGTTTCACCATATCTTCTATTGTATATAAGAGTAGCGATGTAAGACCTTTCACGAAAGTAGAAATTTTTGGCCAACCATTCCTGGCACTATTAGATAGTGGAGCCAATAAGAGCGTAATCGGTGGAGCCCCAGCGGAACAAATTATATCTAAACAATTAAAGTTCAACAGAAGGAAAGGTGTGGTTCGAACTGAATATGGGCAAACACAAACTATTATAGGCACAATTACAATACCGTTAACCTACAATTTAACCAAAGAAGAAAAAACATTCTGATAGTACCGTCAGTTAAACAAGATGTTATATGTGGAATGGACTTTTGGGAAAAGTTCGGCATATTTTATTTCTCATTCTTGTCACATTAGTGAAGTTCAAACAGATTTGGAAGAGGGAGCTGATACGTTAAAGCTAACTTCTAGTCAACAATCCAAGTTACAGTCCATAATTGATTTCTTTCCTTCCTTCGAGAGAGATGGACTTGGCAAGACATCATTGATAGAGCACTCGATTGACGCATCCAATTCCAGACCCATTAAGCAGAGTTTTTATCCTCTGTCTCCAGCGAAAGAAAAAGGTTTATGCAAAGAGATTGATCGCATGATGGAGTTAGGCGTTATCGAAGATAATTGATAATAAAAGAAGACATTGATAATAAAACCTGGCAAGGTTAGATTTTGTTTAGATGCGCGTAAATTGAATGCCGTCACCATAAAAGATGCATATCCAATGCCAATTTTAGATGGATTGCTTAGTCGACTACCACCTGTGTATTGCATCTCGAAAATATACCTCAAGGACGCGTTTTGGCAAATTTGTTTATATTCTTCGTCACGACCAAAAACAGCATTTACAGTTCCAAATCGTCCACTATATCAATTTAAAAGAATGCCATTTGGATTAACAAATGCCCCCCAAACAATGTGTCGACTTATGGACCAGGTCATTCCATATCAGCTAAAGTCACATGTCTTAGTATATCTAGATGATCTGTTGGTATTATCAAATAGTTTTGAGGAATATTTGTTGCACCTGGCTGAGGTTGCCACTCAACTGCGTAAAGCAGGAATGACTATTAACATTAAGATAAGTAAATTCTGCCTCAAAATGGTAGACTACCTTAGATAAGTAGTAGGCGAAGGTACTTTGCGAATTAATCCCGACTAAATTCGAGCAGTTGCGGAATTTCCGGTTTTTTGGGGATGACTGGGTGGTACCAGAGATTTATTTCTCAATATTCAACTACCATCTTTCATCTCCCAGAACTGCTAGGCAGTAAATTGCATTTGAGGAAATAAAATCTAAACTCTGCTCAGCACCATTTTTAATATATCCTAATTTCAAAAAAACCCTTTATCGTACAATGCGACGCATCCGTATATGGCGTAGGTGCGGTATTAGCACAATGCGATGAATCTGGATGTGAACGACCACTTGCATACATGTCCAAAAAGCTAAATAAAGCCCAGCGTAACTATACAGTAACGGAGTTGGAATGTCTAGCAGTGGTCTTGGCCATCAAAAAGTTTCGTATGTTTATTGAGGGTCATTCATTTAAAGTAGTAACTGACCATGCCAGTTTTCGTTGGTTGATGAGCCAGTCAGACCTCAGTGGTAGACTGGCGCTGGGCGATTAAATTGCAAGGATTTTGTTTTGAAATTGAGCACCAAAGAGGGAAAGAAAATGTAGTTCCAGATGCTCTCTCACGCTGTTTTGAGGACACAGCTGATATCGCTGCTGTTACTATCGAAACTTTGCCCGAAATTGATATACAATCCGAGGCCTTTCGATCTGCAGATTACTCGAGCTACAGAGAAAATTTTAAGTTATCTAAATTACCAGATTTTTAGGTAGTCGATGACTACATCTATCACAGAACTTGTTTTCCGAGCAGTTCAGAAAAGGCTGATGACTGCTGGAAGTTGTTTGTTCCCGAAGAGTTGCGCAAAGGCAACCATCATCGGCACACTGTGGCATAGCTAAATGTTTGGAGCGCATTCCACGTAGCTTTTACTGGCCAAAAATGGTCACTGATGTGCGAAATCATATAGCGAAATGCGAATTATATCAAACCTCTAAATATCCTACGTGTATTCTTAAACCTCCTATGGGCAGTCAAGTTATAAGTGAAAGGCCATTCCAAAGATAATTTATTGATTTTATTGGACCCTTCCCGCGCACGAAGAAAGGAAATATTGGTATATTTTCGTTCTAGATCACTTCTCTAAATTTACCTTTCTCAAGGCAGTAAAAAAGTTTAATTCGTGTGTAGCGATTGAATACTTGGGAGAAATATTTGCATGCTTCGGTGTTCCTGAAATAATTGTGAGCGACAATGGAACTCAGTTTAAAAGCCATGAATTCACTAACTTTATTTCTAAATATGGCGTGGACCATAGGTTTACTGGTGCGTACGCTCCGCAATCAAACGCTGCAGAACGAGTAAACCGTTCTATTAATGCTCAGTAGCGTTAATTGTATTTTAAGAAATTCGATTCACCAATCGATTGGGTTGCCTCCTTACTTTGTAGTCCTTGGTCAACATATGATCACCCACGGCCATGACTATAAACTGCTGAAAAATTTACATTTACTTAGTGAGGGTGCCGTATCATTACAAAGAACCGATGAATTCTCAAAGATTCGTTCTGACATTCAAAAGAATTTACGAAAAGCATACATGAAAAATCAGCGAACATATGATTTACGAGCTAGACCTCGTTCATTTGAAATAGGGCAAATCGTTATCAAAAGAAATTTCGATTGGGTTGCCTCCTTACTTTGAAGTCCTTGGTCAACATATGATCACCCACGGCCATGACTATAAACTGCTGAAAAATTCACATTTACTTAGTGAGGGTGCCGTATCATTACAAAGAACCGATGAATTCTCAAAGATTCGTCCTGACATTCAAAAGAATTTACGAAAAGCATACATGAAAAATGAGCGAACATATGATTTACGAGCCAGACCTCGTTCATTTGAAATAGGGCAAATCGTTATCAAAAGAAATTTCGCCTTAAATAATTTAGCGGACAATTTTAATGCAAAATTAGCACCGATTGAAATTAAGGCCCGCGTGAAACAAAAATTGGGTCAGTCTGTATATCTGCTCGAAGATATGCATGGAAAGGAGTTAGGGAAAATCCACGCAAAAGGCATTTGGGCATTTCCATATTTTCCACCCTTTTTCCAGCTTTTATTTTCGTCTCGTCGCCAAAAATCATACCAGTGTTTGTGATTATGAATGCTCGCTATACGCGTTATTTCCACCATGACTGTAATTAGAATTCACATAAGCTTTCATGCTGTGCAATCAAGAACATATGATATGATGTGGCTGTGCTTTGGGAAGCTTATATGCAGGCGTGCATTGAAAAGCTTTTACGCATATTATCATTAAGCCACTCTCACGCACTGCACTGGGCTGCCGAGTCTTTTCTACATCTACTGTGATCAAGTGCAGAAGTGCCCATTTAAGTTTTTCTAAGTCTCGGTGATACATAAACTAATCCGAGTTTATTGATGCGAAATAAACGCATCCTCTCCAAAATAAATTTGGGAAAAATTCGTCTGCCGCGCAGAAGGGCGCTTTAATATATATTTTCGTCCCCAAAAAGGAAAAATATACTTTTAACGGACATAACCTTAATATAAGGTATGTAGAGTACAGCGTCCAAACTCTGTCTTAAGGTGTATTTTTTTTGCAGTGTTCTCTCGACGTGTACCCTTAACACCGTTGCAATTTTGGCATCACTACTTTCCTTGTCAAATTTTCGGTGTGAATTGTGATTGCTGCCGGTCGGAGTATAGCACTTGTCCAATCCTATCTGGCCCAAGGCCAGTTATGAGACACTAAGTTTCATAACATCTTCAAAGAGGACTAGGCCTCGACAAAACCTAGAGAAAAAGAATAAGGAATAACTTCATGAAGATAACTTCATGCACATTTAGCAAATTATCATCAACGTCAACAGGCCTGCTGACATCGATGGATTCGACGACTTGTAAGTACGGCACAGTCGGCGTAAGCATGCATGCATAAATGCATATGTTAGGTTAAATGTGTTAGCGCACCCACATTGTAAGCTCGACTGATAAGCATACATACAACCTTTTGGCGCCAGCTTTTACTCAGCTATTATGTTGCGTTGAGCTTTCAATATAATCTACATAGATAATAAGCTTAACGATCATCCAACATACAGATTATTTGTTTTTATTTTCTTTATGACATGAGAGCCTTCTGCTTTATTATGATCATTAGCGAACACAAAGAATTTATCAGTTCAACATATTTTTTTTTCTTTTGCCTTGTTTTGCTCATTCTATTTGTAAACAATTGCTAGACTTAAGTAAACTTTGTAATCACCTGAAGTCTAACGTGGATTCTCCTTTTATATGATATTCTTTTCTTGAGCATATTAATCTAAGCAAGTGTTATACGAACGCGATACCTTTTTGAATTATATTATAGATATCTAAAATGAATCAGTACTAGAGTTATTTTTGGGGCTCCTTTTAGCAGCCAGCACCACATGCATGTATAGGGTAGAATTATAATTCTACATGGCAGGGCGGGTACAGAAAGAAGGACTTTAACATCTTAGCTCTTCTTCAATTACTGCTTCACATTTAATTAATACTATGGTTTGTATCTTCCTGTCCCTTTCTCTGTCTACACTTTATTAAGTGACGACTAAGTCCGAAAGAGCACAAAGACCCACCCCACTTGCCCTGAGCAAGGCCGTACGACTTCCTTGTGTTCGTTACACAGTCCTCCAAGGTCTCATTCGATTATTTGCTACTGCCACCAAGATCTGTACCAATAGCGGATCCATGCAGGCTTACGCCAAACACTTCTATGCACACCATTGTACCTTCCTACTCACTAAAGTTTCAAAATTTATTTTACAAGGTATACAACTTAAGCGCCATCCATTTTAAGGGCTAGTTGCTTCGGCAGGTGAGTTGTTACACACTCCTTAGCGGATTTCGACTTCCATGATCACCGTCCTGCTGTTGTAAGCAACCAACGCCTTCCATGGTTTCTGTATGAGTATCATCCCACAGCGCCAGTTCTGCTTGCCAAAAAGTGGCCCACTGGGCACATTATATCATAACCTTAAACTTCATATCAAGAAAGTTAAGGTTCTTACCCATTTAAAGTTTGAGAACAGGTTAAGATCGTTTCGACCCTAAGGCCTCTAATCATTCGCTTTACCAGATAAGATTATTTTATACAACAGTTAAATGCACCAGCTATCCTGAGGGAAACTTCGGAAGTAACCAGCTACTAGATGGTTCGATTGATCTTTCGCCCTGCAGTTCACACGGTAACGCACAGTTTGCTGCGTTTTTCATCGACCCATGAGCCGAGTGATCCACCGCTTAGAGTGATTAATTTGTTTTAGTTTATTTCATTACGTCACAAATATGTTTATTGAAAGAAATTAAAAATACACAATTTTACTGGCATATATCAATTCCTTCAATAAATCTTTTTATACCTATACAGTGTTGCGAAATGTCTTAGTTTTACATATTCTTTAAAAACATGGTATATATGAATAACATTTTTATATAGATACAAAAATTAAATATTTTTATAGAAATATGCAAAGCATTAACCTGAAAACAGGTACAACACTTTAAATTTAGGTTGTTGCGTTTATATAATGTATGATCTTATTCTGCAAGTCGACTGGTCCTAACTGTACAATTGTGCAGACATTGCCTTGAAACTTTTTTATGACACCTTGTACTCGATTTTTGATGTCTGCGTTCCTCTTGATCACCCTGCGAGGCCTGATAGGCCTCCCTGGTTCTCAAATGAAATGATGAGGTTAAAAAACGTGAAGTCGAGGTGTTATAAAAGTTTAAGAAATCGGGAAATCACTCCGATTTCTCCCGCTATGCAGTTGCCCGATCAAATTTTACCACCCAAAATTCCATCTGCTATAAGAATTACCTTCGGCGTTGTCGCCTGCAATTTTCACATAATCCTAAGCAATTTTTCAACTTTGTCAATTCTTAACGAAAGACATCTACTTTGCCTTTTTCGGTTAAGTTTGCAGATGAGAGCCCGAACACTGTTCCAGGCATAGCCGATCTGTTCGCAAACTTTTTTCAAACTACCTACTCCTCCTAGGTATAATAAAAATCAGCCTTATTCTTATCAGTTACAGAGGTTAAGCAGCATATTAGATCCCATTATTACAGAAAGTTCGCTTCTCAGCGAGCTTTACACAATCAAGCCGGTTTACTCACCGGGCCCTGATGGTGTTCCTGCTTGCGTGCTTAGATACTGCGCTTTTTGAATTGTCCGTAAGCACTTCATCTTTTCCGACCATTTGGAAGGAATCATACATTATCCCTCTCCATAAGAAAGGGAGAAAGTCCGATGTCGAAAACTATAGAGGTATTTCCAAATTATCCGCTTTACCTAAAGCTTTTGAGAGCATTATAACATCTCAACTGCAGCATTTATGTAGTTATATTATTTCACCTTCCCAGCATGGGTTCGTGAAGCGCAGATCTACAACCACTAACCTTCTTGAGTTAACTTCGTTTGTAATTGATGGGTTTAAGAAAAGAAAGCAGACTGACCTCATCTATTCTGATTTCAGTAAGGCTTTCGACTCTGTCAACCATTCCTTGCTGCTTCATAAATTAAGCCTTCTCAGAGTATTTCAGAGTATTTGCGTGACAGAACCCAAAAGGTTCTTTTCAGAAATTTATTTTCTAAACGTATTCTGGTGACTTCCGGTGTTCCTCAAGGTAGTCATCTTGGCCCGCTACTCTTTACTCTTTTCATCAATGACCTTCCCTCGATACTGTCTCACTCTCGAGTATTAATGTATGCTGATGATGTAAAATTATGCCTTGCATATAAGGATATGGCATCATGTTATCTCTTACAAGCGGACATTGATGCGTTTCAGGCTTGGTGTCTAGCCAACCTGTTAAACTTAAACTGCTGTAAATGTAAGGTAATGACCTTCTATAGAAGCCCTCCTCAATTGGTTTCTTACATCCTTGATAGCATACCGCTTGAGCGTGTTAATAGTACTTCTAATGAAGTTAATGATCTAGGTGTCATCCTTGATCATAAACTTAAATTCGACTCTCATGTTAATACCGTGGTCAATAAGGCCAGAATAGTTATGGGTTTCATCAAGCGATGGTCGAAGGAGTTTGACGATCCGTACACGACAAAAACACTTTATATATCTTTGGTACGACCTATTCTTGAGTATGCCTCATGTATCTGGTCACCACAATATGCTACCCATCAGGACAGAATTGAATCCGTTCAGAAACAATTCTTGTTGTTTGCCCTTAGTGGTTTAAATTGGGATCCTCGTGTGCGGTTACCGTCATACTCCAGTAGACTTCTGATGACTAACCTTCCTTCTTTAATTAATCGTTGAACCATGCTGGGTGTAATATTTATTCATAAATTAATTACTGGTGAAATCAACTCTTCTGTGTTGACTAGCCAATTAAATTTCTCTATCCCTACTAGACTAACACGTAATTTTGTACTTTTATCGCTTCAATTTTGCTCAACTAATTATGCCTTGCATGAACTGTTCAGGGTTCTCTGTGATGACTATAACAAGCATTACAGAGTATTCTGCTCGGAAGCTTCTCTTCCTCGTATAAAGTCTTCTATTCTAAACTATTTAGCAAGTAGATAGTCCTATTTTTATTTGTAATTGTATTTGTACACATACTCGTAGTTTGTATCGACTTTTTTTTTTAATATTTTTTTTCATATTTACTTTGCATTTCGTGTCGTGCGTTACACGACTGCCCCCCTCGGTCGGTTGGGCGGGAGGTGGGATGCAGTACGTTGCATCGGGATTCGCGTAAAAAAAAAAAAAGAAAATGCGCACATAAGAATGAACAGTACATCTGCATGTATATAATGGTACATATACACGCAAGTTTTTTTTCCATAAAAACGCATAAACACAGACAAATCCCAAATTGAAAATGTCAGATATTATATAATTATATATTAATTGGGCATAAGCATGTGTAAATGTGTTTAAATGAATATTGACTTATATTCAGAAAAATTTTATACATATTTCTATATATAAAATTGTTTTTATTAACGGAAATGAACATTATACAATAATGATCCTTCCGCAGGTTCACCTACGAAAACCTTGTTACGACTTTTACTTCCTCTAAATAATCAAGTTCGGTAAACTTTTGCGAAACAACCGGAACCCACAAGGCGTCACAGTGATCACGTCCGGAGACCTCACAAAATAATTCAATCGGTAGTAGCGACGGGCGGTGTGTACAAAGGGCAGGGACGTAATCAATACGAGTTAATGACTCACACTTACTGGGAATTCAAATCGTTTATGGTTAGAGCTAGGGCGGTATCTGATCGCCTTCGAACCTCTAACTTTCGTTCTTGATTAATGAAAACATCTTTGGCAAATGCTTTCGCTTATGTTAGTCTTACGACGGTCCAAGAATTTCACCTCTCGCGTCGTAATACTAATGCCCCCAAACTGCTTCTATTAATCATTACCTCTTGATCTGAAAACCAATGAAAGCAGAACAGAGGTCTTATTTCATTTTCCCATGCACAGAATATTCAGGCATTTGAAGCCTGATTTAAGCACTCTAATTTGTTCAAAATAATTGTACCGGCCCACAATAACACTCGATGAAGAGCACTAATGCAGGTTTTTAAATAGGAGGAATATATAAAAAAATACAAGTATTTAATTAAATATAAGAACTCCACCGGTAATACGCTTACATACATACGGCTGCTGGCACCAGACCTGCCCTCCAATAGGTCCTTGTTAAAGGATTTAAAGTGTTCACATTCCAATTACAGGGACTCGGATAAGAGTCCTGTATTGTTATTTTTCGTCACTACCTCCCCGAGCTGGGAGTGGGTAATTTACGCGCCTGCTGCCTTCCTTAGATGTGGTAGCCGTTTCTCCGGAATCGAACCCTGATTCCCCGTTACCCGTTGCAACCATGGTAGTCCTAGATACTACCATCAAAAGTTGATAGGGCATACATTTGAAAGATCTGTCGTCGGTACAAGACCATACGATCTGCATGTAATCTAGAGTTCAACTAATATAACGATCTTGCGATCGCTTGGTTTTAGCCTAATAAAAGCGCACGTTCCAAAAGGTCCGTGTTTTAATTACAGTTACTTGGATAACTGTGGTCATTCTAAAGCTAATTCTAGAATGACCACAGTTATCCAAGTAACTGTTAACGATCTAAGGAACCATAACTGATATAATGAGCCTTTTGCGGTTTCACTGTTAATTCGTGTGTACTTAGACATGCATGGCTTAATCTTTGAGACAAGCATATAACTACTGGCAGGATCAACCAGAATAATGTTTTTTTAAATTTATATGTACAAAATATACATACATATTTATACAAAATATATTTACATGACAACTTGATATATTTTTGAATAAAATATATACTATAGATATTAATGTAAAATAAAAACGAATATGGCCATTATTACATAGCATATCATGTTCGTTAATATACGTTTCACATTTTTTTGAAAAATTAACTACATATTATATCTTTATGAAATATATATAATTCGTTCAAAAATTTCTTTATAGGTACACTTACTTAATATATATTTTATCACACGTTGTGTAATACCAAAATGGAATAAACATTTTAATTTTGATTACAAACTTGATAATTTATTCTATGTATATGCGACATATATAGATTAAGTAAAACAAATCACATACTAAATTACATAGTATGTAAAATGTTAAAGTTTCATTCATAACAAATATTTAAATAATAATTATAAAACTTTTTGAAACTTTTTTTCTTCCAACATAATAATCGTCCATACATCTGTATGAATCGAATTTACATTGGATGCAAATGTTAAATTTTAAGATAAAAGGAAACCCATTTGTTTACACGATGTAGTAATAAATTAAATTATTACAAACAACATATTTTGGCTTGAAATTTCACAATTATCTTTACTTAATATCGTAGCCAAATGCTAACATATGTTATACAACATAACAAATAACGATATCATAACTCAGAAAACGAGTATATGACACACTTTTAAAATTATATGCTTTCAGCATATAATGTGATGAGCACACACTGCTCACAATGAATAGGTTTTCAGTCGCGATCGAACACTCGTTGCAACCCTGACTCTGAGAATTCGAGCTGGACTAGCAAACCTGGAGAAATAAGGAGAAAGCCCGCGCGCAAACAACGCAAACAGCCTTCCCGCGTACACCTACCAGATGGACCAAGCACCAGCAAAGCTGCTAGAGAAAATCTAAGAAGCAACAGATTCGCTGCACTCTCTACAGATGACGACGACGAAGAATCTTCGGCCAGCGATGACTCCAATGAAGTCATAGGACTAGCTAAAGGCCAACCAAATAAGGAGCTTGCTAAAGAACCTAAGACGACGAGCCACTACCGATTTTTATTCCAGACGTGACCAATGCCATAACTGGCGCCCTTGGCAAACCAGTAGAAGTTACATATAAAGCCACTAAAAACAACAACATTAGAGTAATGACGCAAGATAAAGCTAGCTTCACTGAACTTAAGGCATTTTTCAATGAGAATAACAAACGGTACCACACCTTTCAACCCAGAGACGAAAGGGCCTACCGGATAGTGGTCAAAGGCCTGCACCACTCCACTGAGCTGGACGAGATCAAGGAAGGTTTAAGCAACTATGGGCACGAAGTAAGAGACCTGTATAACCTCACACAAAAAAGTACGAAAAAACCCCCTAAACATATTCTTCGTAAATCTCGAGCCGGCGAAAAATAACAAAGAGGCATACAAAATCAAAAGGCTTTGCTGCTCTGTGTTTACAGTCGAGCCCCCATTGAAACTTAACGATGTCCCCCAATGCTATCGCTGCCAAGGATACGGGTACACTCATAGATACTGCCACCTGGAACATAGATGTGTGAAATGTGGAGGCGGACACTCCACGTCGGAATGCTCAAAGAAGAGCAGTAACCCGGCCTTCTGCCTGCACTGCCAGGGCAAAGAGCCTCTCAACGGTAAACAGACAGACAGCTCCAAGAGATGGACCTCCCCTAAACTCCAGCAAAGTGAATGCTAACATTAGCTTTGCTTAGGCTGCAAAGAGCACCTACGAGGCAAATCAAGCTCCCTGCCCGGATTCACAGCCGGACAATCAACTTAATGTGATAGTGACAAGGCTAGAGGTCATGTTTGAAAAAATGATGGATGAAATACTAAGGTCAAATGACACAGATGCTGGAAACTGTTTGCTCCACATTATGCAAGAAGGTCTTAACCGTTAGCATTCCAGATCGTGATCTCTAAAGATCACGATCTGGAATGCTAACGGCCTGTGCAAATACAGGCCTGAGGTTGAGCTTTACTGCAAGACCAACGACACCGAAATACTCATCATATCTGAAACCCATTTTTCTGAAAGATCTTACTTCTGCCTGCGAGGCTACGACCTGATCTCAGCCAATCACCCCAACGGAAGAGCCCGCGGCGGAGCTGCCATTCTGATTCGTAGCAACATAAGGTATGAGATCCTACCACCTTTTCTAGAGGAGTGGATCCAATGCGCAAAAATAAGAGTGAGTACCACGCTGGGAGACGTCACAATAGCCGCTTCCTACTGCCCCCCCCCCCCCCCCCACCAAGCACAATGCTAGGGACAACCCTAAAGGCTACGCGCTGTTCAGGCAAACCCGCTTAAGAAATCTCGACTGCCACAGTACAGGCGCTCCTACATACTGGCCTACAGACCCATATAAGGTGCCTGACTTCCTGGACATCGCGATAACTCGTGGTTTGGACACTAAAGAAGTAGAGGACCTCCTATCTGATCACAGCGCCATTGCCATCTCTATATTCGCCGCAGCCATGCGGAAGTCTGCCCGCAAGAAGCTTATATATAAAGCCACTGATATTGGCAAATATCAAACCTGGCTGGACAACTGCACGAATCCCAGCCCCCCACTGAATAGCCCGGAGGACATCGAAGCGGCAGTCACAGAGCTAACAACTCGTATACACAATGCAGCGTCACATGCGGCGCCAAGACTCTCAAACCGGCCCAGAGTTGAGAATAGAGACGTTCACCTCTGGTCACCACAAGTGGCCGAGCTGCTTGCTGAAAAAAGGCGTCTGAGGCGGGTCTGGTTCCTGTCCAGGAACCCGAGGGACAAGACAGTCCTAAATAGAATCACCAAGGAACTGAAAGAGACACTCAAAATACTGAGAAAGGATGCCCTAGATAGTTTTCTCACGCAGCTTGCCCCTGACGACCCACAACATAATCTGTGGCAAGTAACCAAGCACATCAAAAAGCCACAGAAAAGAATCAACCCAGTAAGAAAAACTGACGGCAGTTGGTGTAGAACGAAAACTGACAGAGCGGATGCTTTTGCCGAGTACTTAGAAACTGTCTTCCCCCTTTCAGCCGGTGCACGCCAGACGAAGCAGCCGAAACTGCACACCAGATAACTGAACCGCCCGAAGGAACGGAAACGATTACCCCGGTACATGAAGAGGAGATCGCTGAATACATTACTGCGCTAAACAACAAAAAAGCCCCAGGCGATGATGGTATCAATGCAATGGTATTAAAGCTACTACCGCAAAGAAGCATCTCGTTCATCACCAAAATATATAACAGATGCATGGAAATCGGCTACTTCGCAGCGCAGTGGAAGAGTGCGCAAGTAGTAATGATACCTTAGCCTGGTAAACCTGAAACTAATCTCGCCTCCTATCGCCCGATTAGATTACTGCCAGCGCTCTCCAAGATACTACAAAGAGTATTTTTGAGTAGAGTTTTGCCAGTATTGGACGAGGCCGGTCTGATCCCGGACCACCAGTTTGGCTTCAGGCGCTGTCACGGAACCCCGGAACAATGCCACAGAGTGGTTCAAACTATCCTCGACGCATTTGAAAAAAAATATTGCTACGCCGTATTCCTCGATGTCAAACAAGCCTTTGACAGAGTTTGGCACCCTGGACTTCTGCAAAAGCTCAAGGGTAACCTTCCACACGCCTACTTCTTGCTTCTGGCTTCATATCTGGAGAACCGAACATTTCGAGTCAAACATCCATGCTGGCGTCCCTCAAGGCAGAGTACTGGGTCCGCTGCTCTATAACGTGTACACAGCTGACTTGCCCGTCTCTGGGAACCCAAACGTGCGCGTGGCCACGTACGCCGACGACACGGCATTTCTCACCATATCGGAATCACCTGGCGAAGCTAGCTCACTGATGCAGATGCAATTAAGCATCGTCAACGACTGGCAAAAGCGGTGGAATATTACAGTCAATGGCGACAAGTCAACTGCGACCACCTTTGCACTCCGCTCGGGTAACTGTCCACCAGTTCAACTAGACAGAGTCACAATACCAGAAGAACCCACTCCCAAATATCTTGGAATAACGTTAGACAGGAAACTCGTCTGGAGAGCACACTAATAAAAAAGCGAAACCAGTGTGAGCTGCGGCTAAAGGCCTACTACTGGCTTATGGGCAGGAGATCAAGGCTTTCCACCTCCTCCAAGATTCTGACCTACAAGGCGATCATCAGACCAATCTGGACCTATGGAATCCAGCTCTGGGGTAAAGCCTGCAGGTCCAATGTCCGGATCATTCAAACATTTGAAAACAAAGCACTACGCATCGCTACAAACGCACACATATATCATGATAACGCCACCATTCACGATGTTCTCAACTTCCCCTGGGTAAAAGACGAGATTGCCAAAAGCAGTAGACGATATATCCAGCGATTACACAACCATCCAAACACACTAGCCATTTGTCTGCTAGACAACAGCAAACAAACAAGTAGACTCTGCAGAGCCCACCCACTGGATCTCCCATGGGACAACATAGCCACTTGACCTTCCGTCATGGAATAACATAGCCATTTATTTTTCTCCTAAACTAAGATCAATACATGAAATACACAAAGCTAGGTTTATAATTATACAATTTTATGGTTGTCCACAAAGGATAGTATTAAATCAATAAACACTCCCGTTACAAAAAAAAAAAAAAAAAAATATGAATAGGTTTTTTGACACATAATCTATAATGACGATATTTTTTCCAAATGCAACCATTCACCTCATCTTCATCATGTACTAATTTAATAATACAATTACATAACTTCATTATTCTTTTTATTTAAACATAATTGACTTATGCCGGCAAGGCAACACTCCACAGTCATATGAATTTGCGGTATATAACATTTTTCATATGACATGCCTTGCGCGACACCACTCCTTATATAGGTTTTTTGACACATAATCTATAATGACGATAGTTTTTCCAAATACAACCATTCACCATATCTTCACCATGTACTAATTTAATAATACATTTACATAACTTCATTATTCTTTTTATTTAAACATAAATGACTTATGCCGGCAAGGCAACACTCCACAGTCATACGAATTTGCCGTATATAAAATTTTTCATATGACATGCCTGGCGCGACACCTCTCCTTATATAGGTTTTTTGACACATAATCTATCATGACGTTATTTTTTCCAAATACAACCATTCACCATATCTTCACCATGTACTAATTTAATAATACATTTACATAACTTCATTATTCTTTTTATTTAAACATAAATTACTTATGCCGGCTAGGCAACACTCCACAGTCATATGAATTTGCGGTATATAACATTTTTTCATATGACATGCCATGCTGCGACACCACTCCTTATATAGGTTTTTTGTCACATAATCTAAAATGACGATATTTTTTCCAAATGCAACCATTCACCTTGTCTTAATTGTTCTGTAATATAATATAAACTGATTGAGATCATATATATAATGATTAATATCATTTATAATATTTATATACATATATATATTAATCATATATCAATAATCTCTATATATATAACTGTTTGTCCTGACTGACTGACTGACTGACTGACTGATTGGTGATCAACGCACAGCCCAAACCGTAAGAGCTAGGAAGCTGAAATTTTCACTGTAGCTACCTTATGTGATGTAGGTGCACGTAAAGACGGGGTTTCGGGATATTCCACCCGCAAGTGTCGAAAAATCGCGATAAACGTTTGTATGTAACTTTTTTGTTTACCATCCGATCAGCCTCAAACTTATTTTCAAAGATCTTTGTTCAAATTCATTTGAGGGGTGTTTCACACTTTTAGGAAAATCCGTTCCTCCTTGGTGGAAATGGAGGTCAAAGATTTGGTGGGTGACGTTTCGCGCTCAAATTCATTTCCAGAAATCTATAAGAAAAATTATTTGATACGTGTTTCACTCTTTTCGCAGAATTCAAACTTCTTCGGGGGAATGCGATTTAAAGATTTTTTGGGCGAAGTTTTAAGTTGTGTCCGATTTGCTCCAAACTTATTTTCAAAGCTCTACATAAGAACTTAATAAATACAAATTTCAGCGGTTTGGAAAATTCCACCCGCAACAGTGGTAAATTGGCGGAAAACGGTTGTATGAAAGTTTTTTGTTTACCATCCGATCGGCCCCACACTTATTTTCAAAGATCTTTGTTCAAATTCATTTGAGGTGTGTTTCACACTTTTAGGAAAATCCGTTCCTCCTTGGTGGAAATGGAGGTCAAAGATTTGGTGGGTGACGTTTCGCGCTCAAATTCATTTCCAGAAATCTATAAGAAAAATTATTTGATACGTGTTTCACTCTTTTTGCAGAATTCTAACTTCTTCGGGGGGAATGCGATTTAAAGATTTTTTCGGCGAAGTTTTAAGTTGTGTCCGATTTGCTTCAAACTTATTTTCAAAGCTCTACATAAGAACTTAATAAATACGTATTTCAGCGATTTGGAAAATTCCACCCGCAACAGTGGTAAATTGGCGGAAAAAGGTTGTATGAAAGTTATTGTTTACCATCCGATCAGCCTCAAACTTATTTTCAAAGATCTTTGTTCAAATTCATTTGAGGGGTGTTTCACACTTTTAGGAAAATCCGTTCCTCCTTGGTGGAAATGGAGGTCAAAGATTTAGTGAGTGACGTTTCGCGCTCAAATTCATTTCCAGAGATCTATAAGAAAAAATTTTTGATACGTGTTTCATACTTTTCGCAGAATTCAAACTTCTTCGCGGGGAATGCGATTTAAAGATTTTTTGGGCGAAGTTTAAAGTTGTGTCCGATTTGCTTCAAACTTATTTTCAAAGCTCTACATAAGAACTTAATAAATACGTATTTCAGCGAATTGGAAAATTCCACCCGCAACAGTGGTAAATTGGCGGAAAACGGTTGTATGAAAGTTTTTTGTTTACCGTCCGATCAGTTTCAAAATCATTTCAAATTTGTTTAAGAACATTGATTTTATAACATACGTGCCACGGGCAAGACCGAGCTATACCCGCTAGTCATATATAAAATATCAAAATTTCATAATCACAACTATTATCCAATGTGAAATTAAGTGTGGTGTATTTTAATATATTTTAGAAATGTCATCGTTATTATATAATTATCATTTATAGTTCAATGTTGTTTTAATAGTATTCAAATTTTTTTTATTATATTTAGATAATGTTCTGCTTTTTCCTCAATAATAAAAAAAAAGATTTAATTAGGGTATCAATTCCATATTTTTATATATATATCAATATTGCCTTAAGAGTATTGTATATATATATATATAAATATATATATAAACCTTCAATAATAATTGAAGGCTTAATTTTGGTATTGTGTATATATATTTTTCATATATTCCATCCGTCAATTCCATATTTTCATATATATATCTCTATATATATAACTGTTTGTCCTGACTGACTGACTGATTGGTGATCAACGCACAGCCCAAACCGTAAGAGCTAGGAAGCTAAAATTTTCACCGTAGCTACCTTATGTGATGTAGGTGCACGTTAAGACGGGGTTTCCTGAAATTCCACCCGCAAGTGTGGAAAAATCGCGAAAAACGTTTGTATGTAACTTTTTGTTTACCATCCGATCAGCCTCAAACTTATTTTCAAAGATCTTTGTTCAAATTCATTTGAGGGGTGTTTCACACTTTCAGGAAAATCCGTACCTCCTCGGTGGAAATGGAGTTCAAAGATTTGATGGGTGACGTTTCGCGCTTAAATTCATTTCCAGAGACCTATAAGAAAAATATTTGATACGAGTTTCATACTTTTCGCAGAATTCAAACTTCTTCGGGGGGAATGCGATTTAAAGATTTTTTGGGCGAAGTTTATAAACTTAATAAATACGTATTTCAGCGATTTGGAAAATTCCATCCGCAACAGTGGTAAATTGGCGGAAAACGGTTGTATGAAAGTTTTTTGTTTACCATCCGATCGGCCCCACACTTATTTTCAAAGATCTTTGTTCAAATTCATTTGAGGGGTGTTTCACACTTTTAGGAAAATCCGTTCCTCCTTGGTGGAAATGGAGTTCAAAGATTTGATGGGTGACGTTTCGCCCTCAAATTCATTTCCAGAGATCTATAAGAAAAATCATTTGATACGTGTTTCACTCTTTTCGCAGAATTCAAACTTCTTCGGGGGGAATGCGATTTAAAGATTTTTTGGGCGAAGTTTTAAGTTGTGTCCGATTTGCTCCAAACTTATTTTCAAAGCTCTACATAAGAACTTAATAAATAAAAATTTCAGCGATTTGGAAAACTCCACCCGCAACAGTGGTAAATTGGCGGAAAACGGTTGTATGAAAGTTTTTTGTTTACCATCCGATCGGCCCCACACTTATTTTCAAAGATCTTTGTTCAAATTCATTTGAGGGGGTTTCACACTTTTAGGAAAATCCGTTCCTCCTTGGTGGAAATGGAGGTCAAAGATTTGGTGGGTGACGTTTCGCGCTCAAATTCATTTCCAGAAATCTATAAGAAAAATTATTTGATACGTGCTTCACTCTTTTCGCAGAATTCAAACTTCTTCGGGGGGAATGCGATTTAAAGATTTTTTCGGCGAAGTTTTAAGTTGTGTCCGATTTGCTTCAAACTTATTTTCAAAGCTCTACATAAGAACTTAATAAATACGTATTTCTGCGATTTGGAAAATTCCACCCACAACAGTGGTAAATTGGCGGAAAAAGGTTGTATGAAAGTTTTTTGTTTACCATCCGATCGGCCCCACACTTATTTACAAAGATCTTTGTTCAAATTCATTTGAGGGGTGTTACACACTTTTCGAAAAATCCGTTCCTCCTTGGTGGAAATGGAGGTTAAAAATTTGGTGGGTGACGTTTCGCGCTCAAATTCATTTCCAGAGATCTATAAGAAAAATCATTTGAGACGTGTTTCACACTTTTTGCAGAATCCAAACTTTTTCGGGTGGAATGTGGCTCAAAGATTTTTTGTACGAAGTTTTAAATTGTGTCTGATATGCTTCAAACTTATTTTCAAAGCTCTACATAAGAACTTAATAAATACGTGATTCAGCGATTTGGGAAATTCCACTCGCAACAGTGGTAAATTGGCGGAAAACGGTTGTATGAAAATTTTTTGTTTACCATCCGATCGGCCCCACACTTATTTTCAAAGATCTTTGTTCAAATTCATTTGAGGGGTGTTTCACACTTTTAGGAAAATTCGTTCCTTATATCAATATTGCCTTAAGAGTATTGTATATTTATATATATGTATATAAACCTTCAATAATAATTTAAGGTTTAATTTTTGGTATTGTGTATATATATTTTTCATATATTCCATCCGTCAATTCCATATTTTCATATATATATCTCTATATCTATAACTGTTTGTTCTGACTGACTGACTGATTGGTGATCAACGCACAGCCCAAACCGTAAGAGTTAGGAAGCTGAAATTTTCACCGTAGCTACCTTATGTGATGTGATGCACGTTTAGATGGGGTTTCTTGAAATTCCACCCGCAAGTGTGGAAAAATCGCGAAAAACGTTTGTATGTAACTTTTTTTATTTACCATCCGCCTCAAACTTATTTTCAAAGATCTTTGTTCAAATTCATTTGAGGGGTGTTTCACACTTTTAGGAAAATCCGTTCCTCCTTGGTGGAAATGGAGGTCAAAGATTTAGTGAGTGACGTTTCGCGCTCAAATTCATTTCCAGAGATCTATAAGAAAAATCATTTGAGACGTGTTTCACACTTTTTGCAGAATCCAAACTTTTTCGGGTGGAATGCGGCTCAAAGATTTTTGGTACGAAGTTTTAAATTGTGTCTGATATGCTTCAAACTTATTTTCAAAGCTCTACATAAGAACTTAATAAATACGTATTTCAGCGATTTGGAAAATTCCACCCGCAACAGTGGTAAATTGGCGGAAAACGGTTGTATGAAAGTTTTTTGTTTACCATCCGATCGGCCCCACACTTATTTTCAAAGATCTTTATTCAAATTCATTTAAGGGGTGTTTCACACTTTTCGAAAAATCCGTTCCTCCTTGGTGGAAATGGAGGTTAAAAATTTTCGCCAATTTACCACTGTTGCGAGTGGGATTTCCCAAATTGCTGAAACACGTATTCATTACATTCTTATGTAGAGCTTTGAAAATAAGTTTGAAGCAAATCGGACACAACTTAAATCTTCGCCCAAAAAATCTTTAAATCGCATTCCCCCGAGGAAGTTTGATTTTTCTTATAGATCTCTGAAAATGAATTTGAGCGCGAAACGTCACCCACCATATCTTTGACCTCCATTTCCACCAAGGAGGAACGGATTTTCCTTAAAGTGTGAAACACCCCTTAAATGAATTTGAACAAAGATCTTCGAAAATAGGTGTGGGGCCGATCGGATGGTAAACAAAAAACTTTCATACAACCGTTTTCCGCCAATTTACCACTGTTGCGGGTGGAATTTTCCAAATCGCTGAAATACGTATTTATTAAGTTCTTATGTAGAGCTTTGAAAATAAGTTTGAAGCAAATCGGACACAACTTTAAACTTCGCCCAAAAAATCTTTAAATCGCATTCCCCGAAGAAGTTTGAATTCTGCGAAAAGTATGAAACACGTATCAAATAATTTTTCTTATAGATCTCTGGAAATGATTTGAGCGCGAAACGTCACTCACTAAATCTTTGACCTCCATTTCCACCAAGGAGGAACGGATTTTCCTAAAAGTGTGAAACACCCCTCAAATGAATTTGAACAAAGATCTTTGAAAATAAGTTCCTCCTTGGTGGAAATGGAGGTCAAAGATTTGGTGGGTGACGTTTCGCGCTGAAATTAATATCCAGAGATCTATAAGAAAAATCATTTGCTACGTGTTTCATACTTTCCTCATCATTCAAACTTTTTCGGGGGGAATGCGATTTTAAAGATTTTTTGGGCGAAGTTTTAAGTTGTGTCCGATTTGCTTCAAACTTATTTTCAAAGCTCTACACAGGAATGTAATAAATACGTGTTTAAGCGATTTGGGAAATTCCAATCGCAACAGTGGTAAATTGGCGAAAAACGTTTGTATGAAAGTTATTTGTTTACCGTCCGATCAGTTTCAAAATCATTTTAAATTTGTTTGAGAACATTGATTTTATAACATACGTGCCACAGGCAAGGTCGGGTTATACCGCATGTATATATATATATATATATATATATATACATATATCGATATTGCCTTAAGTATTGTATATATATATATTATATATATTGTTCAATGTTCAATGGTTTCCTCAATAAAAATTTAAGGTTTAATTTTGGTATTTTGTATATATATTTTTCATATATTCCATCCGTCAATTCCATATTTTCCTATGTATATCAATATTGCCTTAAGTATTGTATATATCTATATTGTTCAATATTTAATGCTTTCTTCAATAATAATTGAAGGTTAAATTTTGTTATTGTGTATATGTATTTTTCATATATTCCATCCGTCAATTCCATATTTTCTTATATATATCAATATTGCCTTAAGTATTGTATATATATATATATATTGTTCAATGTTCAATGATTTCCTCAATAATAATTGAAGGTTTAATTTTTATATTATTTTTCATATATTCCATCCGTCAATTCCATATTTTCATATATATATCAATATTGCCTTAAGTATTGTATATATATGTATGATATATATTGTTCACTGTTCAATGCTTTCCTCAATAATATCTGAAGGTTTAGTTTTAGTATTGTGTGTGTATATTTTTCATATATTCCATCCGTCAATTCCATATTTTCATATATACATCAATATATATATATATATATATATATATATATTGTTCAATGTTCAATGCTTTCCTCAATGATAATTGAAGGTATAATTTTGGTATTGTGTACATTTATTTTTCATACATTCCATCCGCCATTTCCATATTTTCATATATATATCAATATTGCCTTAAGTATTGTATATATAAATATATATATTGTTCAATGTTCAATGCTTTCCTCAATAATTACTGAAGGTTTAATTTTGGTATTGTGTACATTTATTTTTCATATATTCCATCCGCCAATTCCATATATTCATATATATATCAATATTGCCTTAAGTATTGTATATATATATATTGTTCAATGTTCAATGCTTTCCTCAATAATAATTGAAGGTTTAAGTTTGGTATTGTGCATATATATTTATCATATATTCCATCCGTCACTTCCATATTTTCATATGTATATATATCAATATTGCCTTAAGTATTGTATATATATATATTGTTCATTGTTCAATGCTTTCCTCAATAATAATTGAAGGTTTTATAATGGTATTGTGTTTATATATAAATTATATATTCCATCCGTCAATTCCATACTTTGATATATATATCAACATTGCCTTAAGTATTTTATATATATTTATATATATATTGTTCAATGTTCAAATGCTTTCCTCCTTTCATATATATATCAATATTGCCTTAAGCATTGTATATATATATATATATTTTTCAATGTTCAATGCTTTCTTCAATAATAATTGAAGGTATAATTTTGGTATTATGTTTATATATTATTCATATATTCCATCCGTCAATTCCATATTTTCATATATACATATATTTATCAATATTGCCTTAAGTATTGTATATATATATAGTGGTATTTTAGGTGCTTTTCTCAATAATAATTGAAGTTTTATTATCTGGTATCATTTTTATATACTTTCGTTCACCCAATATTTTCATGATATTGCATATGTCTTAATATTTAATTAAGACAAGTTTGTTTTATATATCTTTATACTGCCCCTTCAGTATTGTTTATACATATTGAGCATTAAATGATCAATATTAGTATTGCGTTTTTTCAAACATATTGATAGCAACGTAGACGAACATTCGTACAGTTGGTATACATTCATCAAAAAATATATAACAATTAAATTGATAATATATTTTAAGCGAATTGTATAACCCAATCATACGAATTATATCCGTCTTGCGTTGCTATTTATCGAATCATCAAGCAAAGGATAAGCTTCAGTGGATCGCAGTATGGCAGCTGCTCAACCACTTACAACACCTTGCCTGTTACAAAAGTCGTTTACAATTGATTCTAGGCTTTGTCATTGTATTAAATAATGTTTTAAAATATAACTAGCGCGGCATCAGGTGATCGAAGATCCTCCCAATTTACTATGTTATAAATAACATTGGCATCACATCCATTGTCGTTAATAAAATAAATTAAAAACTTTTAATGGTTTAGAAGCCATACAATGCAAATTGCCCCTTATTTATCATTGCAGTCCAGCACGGATACGACCTTAGAGGCGTTCAGGCATAATCCAACGGACGTAGCGTCATACCACTGTTCGCTCGAACAAGTATTGTGCCATTGGTCCGTACCTGCGGTTCCTCTCGTACTACGCAGGAATGCTGTCGCAACAACGTTTTGTCATTAGTAGGGTAAAACTAACCTGTCTCACGTTTAACCCCCCCCCCTTCCCTTCCTGGGTGAACAACCCACCCCTTGGTGAATTTTGCTTCACAATGATAGGAAGAGCCGACATCGAAGGATCAAAAAGCGACGTCGCTATGAACGCTTGGCCGCCACAAGCCAGTTATCCCTATGGTAACTTTTCTGACACCTCTTGTTAAAAACTCTTTAAACCAAAAGGATCGATAGGCCGAGCTTTTGCTGTCCCTGTGTGTACTGAACACCGAGATCAAGTCAGCATTTGCCCTTTTGCTCTATGTGTGGTTTCTGTCCGCACTGAGCTGGCCTTGGGACACCTCCGTTATTATTTGAGAGATGTACCGCCCCAGTCAAACTCCCTACCTGGCAATGTCCTTGAATTGGATCATACCTGAGTAATTGGAGTTATACCAAATTTTTAAATCAATAATACATAAATGCATTCTCTCATTAAAGAATTTGTTTGCGATTATATAACAAACTCGTGATACTTTGATCAAGAAGCTTGCATCAAAACCCAATACCATAAGACATAATAATTATATCCGTATAATGGCTAGGAAATGATACACGTTCCATTTAATCAAGTAAGTAAGGAAACAATAAGAGTAGTGGTATTTCATTGTCGATACCAAACCGAAGTCTAATATCTCCCACTTATTCTACACCTCTTATGTCTCCTTACACTGCCAGATTAGAGTCAAGCTCAAAAGGGTCTTCTTTCCCCGCTAATTATTCCAAGCCCGTTCCCTTGGCTGTGGTTTCGCTAGATAGTAGATAGGGACAGTAGGAATCTCGTTAATCCATTCATGCGCGTCACTAATTAGATGACGAGGCATTTGGCTATTTTCATCTTTTTAATGTCAGTCTCTCTTTAAGTAGGTGATGTATAATCGTAAATAATATTTAAGTACCCAGATGTATCGGATAAAAAGAAGTCTAAGCAGAATACTCCGCTGTCTACTCTTCCTCAGGACGAGTTTCAACGTGTAGGATGAAGTCAAACCCGCTGGGAGACTGATTCCCATGGGCCGATAGTCCCTTCGAATGTTGTCAGTAGTCCTGTCTTGAGATCTCCTGTCGATGAGTCGTCTAGATCAGTCCGTCTGTCACTACCTGGGTCAGCCTATTGTGCGACATATCGAATGCAAAATCGGGTTTGTAAACTCGATTTTCGTCGAAGGCTTGGTTCGGAGAGGTGTAGCCCTATCTCAAGACTCCCCTTGAGGTAGGAAACACATGTGTCGTGACACTCGACTCCCAGTGTTCAACGTAATTAATGACTCGGAGATCACTCTAGCCTCATCTTCTCCTCCCTCACATCCATTATCCACTATCCTTCAAATCTTACCGCTCATACGTTACTCACCCATCCTGTTAATCGTCCCCTCCCATCCCTCCACCTCTATCCCCCAACAATCATCTGACATACCCCCCTCTCTTCCCCTTATCCTTTTTCCCTTATACTTTTATTTTTGTACCACAACAAATACTATCCAAATTCACTTCACAAACTCAAATCATCTCGAAGCTCTCTTTTTCTCCACATACACCATTCCCACCCACCATCCATATCAAATTAACTACACGTCACCCTCTTTCCTCTCAACGAATCTCTGCCTCCAATCTCCTTCCACCTCCAAATCTACTACTTCACAAACTTTACACCATCCTTTCTCCCCACACATCAACCCACTCTCCTCCCTCCTACCCTCTCTCCTTCCCTCTCTTCCCCCCCCATATCTCATTCCCTCTCCCCCCATTTCATAATCACATCCTCACTCCCATACCCATCCACCCAAACCTCCTTTTCTACTATCACAACCCTCGCATCCCATTCACATTTCTTTTTCTCATTCTCTCTTTCTTCTCTCCCCCTTTTATTTTTTTTCCCTCTCTTCCTAATAAAAATTCGCACCCCCCTTCTCTTCCAATGTTAACATAATTCCACAACTATCCCTTCTATCTATATTATCCATTAATATCACATAAACCGATTCTCCTCCACCTTCCATCTTTTATTTTCATAAACAACCTTACTAATCCACCTCTCTCCTTATTCTCCTCACACAACTCCTTCTCCACTAACTTTTTCAATTTCTCCTCCACTATTTATTAATTCCCTTTCCCCTCTCCCTATTTCTCCTCTAAAATCACCCTCCCATCCCTCCCTCTTTCTCCTCCAAACAACTATCACCACTTAATTCTCTCTCACTCCCATCACCCACCCACACCATTCCTACACCCTCCCCCCCCCCTCTCCTTTAATCCGATAACCTCTGTCACTCTCCAATCTACTCCCCCTCCATCTCCGATCCTTAAGAGAGTCATAGTTACTCCCGCCGTTGACCCGCGCTTACTTGAATTTCTTCACTTTGACATTCAGAGCACTGGGCAGAAATCACATTGTGTCAACACCCGTTAGGGCCATCACAATGCTTTGTTTTAATTAGACAGTCGGATTCCCCAAGTCCGTGCCAGTTCTGAATTGATTGTTAATTGATAATCGTTATAATTTAAAAGAACTAATTGGTTGCCCAATTAGTATTCTTCAAAATTTTAGCAAGAAAGTTCCACAATTGGCTACGTAACTAAACTATCCGGGGAACAAGAAACTACCATAAATGATAGAAACTTTATTTACCCAGAACGAGCACATAAACCATGTTATTGTTTCCCAATCAAGCCCGACTATCTCAATCTTCAGAGCCAATCCTTATCCCGAAGTTACGGATCTAATTTGCCGACTTCCCTTACCTACATTATTCTATCGACTAGAGACTCTTCACCTTGGAGACCAGCTGCGGATATTGGTACGGCCTGTTGAGAAGTTTGCGTGTCCCCACCATAAATTTTCAAGGTCCGAGGAGAAAATATCGACACAACAGTATATGTCATGCTCTTCTAGCCCATCTACCATATCTCTCTGCGAAAGACTTCCATGGTAGTACGGCTATAAAACAGAAAAGAAAACTCTTCCGATACCTCTCGACGGCTTCTTTATGGTCGTTCCTGTTGCCAGGATGAGCACGAGGCCCATATTTAATAACAAACGGATACTCAACAGGTTACGGAATTGGAACCGTATTCCCTTTCGTTCAAAATTATTCAAGTGTATAAAAATCGGTTAGATGACAAATATATTTAGATTTTTCTTTACTTGAAAATTTTCTGCTTTCGCCTTGAACTTAGGACCGACTAACTCGTGATCAACCACTGTTCACACGAAACCCTTCTCCACTTCAGTCCTCCAAGGTCTCATTCGATTATTTGCTACTACCACCAAGATCTGTACCAATAGCGGCTCCATGCAGGCTTACGCCAAACACTTCTATGCACACCATTGTACCTTCCTACTCACTAAAGTTTCAAAATTTATATTACAAGTAATATAAACCATCTACTTTAGCGGTAATGTATAGGTATACAACTTAAGCGCCATCCATTTTAAGGGCTAGTTGCTTCGGCAGGTGAGTTGTTACACACTCCTTAGCGGATTTCGACTTCCATGATCACCGTCCTGCTGTTTTAAGCAACCAACGCCTTTCATGGTTTCTGTATGAGTTGTTAATTTGGGCACCGTAACATTACGTTTGGTTCATCCCACAGCGCCAGTTCTGCTTACCAAAAGTGGCCCACTGGGCACATTATATCATAACCTTAAACTTCATATCAAGAAAGTTAAGGTTCTTACCCATTTAAAGTTTGAGAATAGGTTAAGATCGTTTCGACCCTAAGGCCTCTAATCATTCGCTTTACCAGATAAGATTATTTTATACAACAGTTAAATGCACCAGCTATCCTGAGGGAAACTTCGAAAGGAACCAGCTTCTAGATGGTTCGATTGGTCTTTCGCCCCTATACTCAATTCTGACAATCGATTTGCACGTCAGAACTGTTTCGGTCTTCCATCAGGGTTTCCCCTGACTTCAACCTGATCAAGTATAGTTCACCATCTTTCGGGTCACAGCATATATGCTCAAGGTACGTTCCAGTTAGAGGCATAAATAATATAAATATTATTATACATAACTATATAGAGCGCCCCGGGATTGCGTTAATTAACTATAAATAGTTAAAAAACTAATCCCATTAATAGTCAAGTTAATTACGCTATTAGGTTTATATCCCAATAACTTGCACATATGTTAGACTCCTTGGTCCGTGTTTCAAGACGGGTCCCGAAGGTATCCTGAATCTTTCGCATTGTTAATCATACAAGTGCATATAATAAACACAAATATCAATGATAATTATGCCATTATATAATTCCGAAAAATTAACGCACTGTAATCATATAAATCTATCAGCACTTTATCAAATTTATGTCTTTTATTTTATGTTAAAATGCAAGCATATAATTCAAATAAGCAATCAGACATAATTTTATGATAAATATTTATGCTAATAGATTACAATGTCCTTATATGGAAAAAATGCACACTATTATTATAATATTGTTTAAAATATTACAATTCTAATGATGAATTTTCCATAACGGATATTCAGGTTCATCGGGCTTAACCTCTATGTTCATGCCAGTTCATTGCTAGTCTGAACACAGCACTCACTCACTGCGAGAGACTCACTCACTAATTCCATCCAAGATGCGCTCAGCACTCTCCTTGTGGTCTCCTTTCCACCTCCATAACTCCAACCAAATATATGTAAATCACTTCAAATGTATAGTTCGTTATATGCAGCCGAAAGTGCCTAATAAAGTGCCACTATTATTATAAAAGACTACTTATTTGACGCCTCCCCCACAAATATTGGTCCTTCGAGCCGGATTTATATAAACCGTTCGCCCCTACACAAGTTTTTGGCAAAGATAAGTAAATACGAAATTTCCTTTATATATATATTCGGCAATATCCGCCATATTTTTCCGCCATATTTTTCTCTTTAAGAAAAGTGATTGGCAATTTTCTGAATATATATATATATATATATATATACAAATATATATAAATTATCCGATCAAAACTAAAAACAGTCTAGTTAAATTTTTTGTGGTAGTTACTTCCAACTACAAAAGAAATCCACTTCAACATTTTTTGTATGTACATACGTACGCACTCGTGCACTTTCCTAACTATAAAAAAAAATTAATTACGTGTCCGTATTTAATCCGACAAGTTGTTTCACAATATTGTTTCCTAATTAATATTGTTAATTTATGTTCTTGGTCCGACACACAAACATACACCAGGTTCACCAGCACGTATTGTATACACATACATACGTACATACATATATTCAATCCGAATATAATTGCCCATATGCATTTTGAATAACACTATATTTAACATTATTATTTAATAAACATAAATACAAACTCCAGTTAAATTTCTAAACTTATGATTTATTGCATAGTGCAACCAAATATATTTGTGCAACCACATAGTACACACATCCGATAAATAAATCCACAAAATCATATGTACTATGCGAGTCCACATATAATATTTTTAAGTGCACAATACACAATAGCGGAAATATCACAGCACAAATTACAATTATAACACATTGCAATTACAACCGACGTATGTGCGCATGTACACACCACACACATATGTAAAAATAAACAGCTGCCGATCCGTACTCCAATTACACGTTTTTATGCAATTGCACACATTCCCATACAATTACTCTTTTTCCGAGACGCACCATTAAAAACTCAACAATCATTATTAATAGATTAATAATACTACAAATTTATTGTAAATAAACAAAACACTACACATTAACTTCGAAGTTCTACATTTGTCAGCGGTGTGTACTCAGCCACAATAGTGGGTATTTTATGAGTACCACAAAAAGTAAAAATAAACCAGCCGTTACCGTATTCATAGACAAATATAATAATAAAAATTATCGAAACGAGCATCGAAATTTTATTATTATTAATTTCCTTGTTTAATAAATAATCGTTTTTTTTTAAATTACCAAATCAAATAAATTTATTAATTAAATATCAATCGAATAATAAACTCGATTATTCACCTGTATCGGCATTCCAGTGTTTCTTTGGTTTAAGCATCGCCACCTCTACTACTAGAAGCGAGCACCTTTGTTTTCTTACTCCAATCGCCTCCGCCTAGTATGCCAACTGGCAAAGGGGAAGAAACAAAGCATCAATTAGCAGTTCCGTCCGCAAGCACCTCCAGAACTTCTCCGTCTCCAACAGCAGCCCTTAGAGTCGAAAGGGAAACATCGTCCCGGACTAAAAGCGAATCATATGCGTCCACGCCAAGGGGAACTGTTAAGGCACTTCTTAGTTCGAGGCCAAGTCCTCTGATAAAAATAAGTCGCTCGCCATCCAAAGCTAAAAGCGAAGCATCCCTGACCACTGCAGTCGGACGCACTAAGGCAACCATTAGCACAAGATCTAGTCCGATTTCCACGCGAGCTAATACCAAAACGGCCCAAAATATGACAGACGCGGCCTTAATCAAGTTTATTGCGGTCACTGATCGGCTAAGTCAGTTTGAGGCAAAAATAAACACTCCTGGAGGCTCTGACCCGTCTCTCTATACGTGCCAGGTCCGTCGGGACCAAGTGCGAGCCTTGTGGGACAAGGTTGAAAAAGAGTACGAGGTCGGCTCAACAATAATCTCGGAAGCCGGTTCAATGGAAACCATTTCAGTTATGCAGTCCAAGTACGACTCATTGTTACATGGTATATGAGAGATGCGCCGCTAAACTTAGCGAGCAAATCGATACCGCTAACGCCCAAAATAGACCATCCGCTCAGTCCACCATTCCGACATATGTTCCCACCGGGTGTCGCTTACCTCCTTGCGACACAGAAATCTTCAGCGGAGATTACATACGTTGGCCCACATTTCGAGACCTCTTTACCGCAATTTACATAAATAATCCTAGGTTATCAGAGGTCGAGAAATTATTCCATCTCAATGCGAAAACCAGAGGTGAGGCTCAGGCGATTGTATCGAAGTCACCTTTGACTAACGATGGCTTCCGATCAGCCTGGGCCAATCTGACTGAGCGTTTTGAGAACCGAAAATTGTTAGTCAACAGCCAGCTCAAGATTCTTTTCAACCTGCAGCCAATCTCCCAAGAGTCTGGAACGGCAATTAAGGAACTTCAGAGCACCATTCAAGATTGCTTAACAGCTCTGGAGCTATCCGACATCAACATAGAAAACTGGGACTGTATCCTCGTGTTCCTATGTTCCTCCAAATTACCCAAATTAACACTCTCCTTATGGGAACAGTCCACCTCCAGAAAAAACGACATCTCATCTTGGCCTGAGATGAACGCCTTCTCTTCTAGAACGCTATCGCATTCTAGAAGCGATAGAAGAGCTTAAGCCAAGCGCAAATACTCCAGCGCACTCCAGAATTGTTCGAACAGAACCTCCTACCACTAGAAGGCTTAACTCATTTTGAGAATAAGGTCGCTAACAAGCCGCAAGCCTGCAAATTATGCTCCAGGGAGAATCACCCTATCCGTCTGTGCCCACGATTTCTCCAAATGCCCGTCAGCGAACGGGCAACTTACATCAAACAGCAAAAACTATGTTTGAACTGTTTCGCTAGGGGTCATCAGTTAAGGGATTGCACAAGTGCTCACAATTGTTTTACGTGCAAGGGTCGTCACAATACGCTCTTGCATTGTAGTGACACTCCACAATTGAGCCCTACGGTAGTCTCCATGCCACAAGCAACAGCTCCCTCCAATCAATCCATACAGTCCACTCCATCCCAACAAACGAATGTTCACAATTATGTTGCAATTAACACCCACGGTGTTCTCCTAAGCACGGCTGTTATATATGTTCGCCATTTGGGTGTAAATTATACAGCTCGTGCACTGATCGACTCGGGATCAGAGGCAACATTTATTTCCGAAGCTGACTCTTTCACCTGATAAAGCTGCCAGTACAAATCCGTACAGGCACAAGTATCGGGATTAAATCAAGCTGTTGCAGCCCAGCCTCGCAAGCTCTGCCATTTTAATATTGGCTCTCCTTCCAAGCCTCGTATCCAAATCGAGGCATCAGCCTACGTCCTACCACATTTGGCAGGGAATCTACCATCATGTTCGATCCCCCAAAGTTTATTGACAACTCTGCCAAAAATCCAGTTGGCGGACCCTAATTTCCACAAGAGTTCGCAGGTAGATGTGCTGATTGGCGCTGATATCCTACCGTCCATACTAACGGGCGGCTCCCATCCTAATATATGTGGCACGTTGCTGGGCCAGGAAACTATTTTCGGGTGGATTTTAACAGGCCCAGTTTCAAAGACCGCATCCACCGCAATCTCGTCATTCTCGACACGAATATCTGTCTCTCAAGAAGAGCAATTAGACGTCATTCTCACAAAATTTTGGGAGGTGGAGGACATTCCAGTCAAACTGGTAAAGAGCTCCGACTCTTTTTGTGAGAGTAATTTCATCCGAACAACAACAAGGAACGAGAATGGCAGATATGTCGTCACCCTACCTTTCCAAGAACCTAATCACATAGACTTAGGGCATTCAAGATCTATCGCACTAGCTCAGTTTCTAAAGAACGAGAATCGTTTAAAAAGAAACCCTCCTTTGAAAGAGCAAGTACGACTCCGTGATTCGGGAGTACTCTCGACTTAGGTCATATGACACAAGTCTCTCCAAACAGCAACCCCAATAATTTTTTACTTGCCGCATCATGCTGTTTTTAAGCCCGACAGCACCACAACAAAGGTTCGCGTTGTGTTTAACGCCTCCAGCCCGTCTTCCAATGGCAAAAGTCTAAATGATATCTTACACACGGGACCAGTACTCCAATCCGATCTGACGATTCAGATACTAAAGTGGCGATTCTACCGCTACGTTTTCAATGCCGATATAACTAAGATGTATCGGCAAATCCAGGTCGATCCAAGACATACGCCCTACCAACGAATACTATTTCGCAATGAGAACGAAGAACTTTGCGACTTCGAACTCAATACAGTTACCTTTGGGGTAAACTGTGCCCCATACCTCGCAATCCGGGTCCTCCATCAACTGGCTCGTGATACACGGATTTCTTAGAAATCGAAGAGGCCAGCGTCGCTAAAACGCTAGGCATTCGATGGCAAGCCACAACAGACCAGTTTTTCTGTTCCGTTCAAAATGGTATCTCAGCCTTCGCTTACTAAACGTGAAGTACTATCACAGATTGCGAAATTGTTTCGATCCTGCTGGATGGCTAGCACCTGTGATAGTTCGAGCAAAGATTTTCATGCAAGAGATCTGGCTACAAGAGCTGGGGTGGGATGATTCCCTGCCGGAAGATCTCGTTCAACGTTGGCATGACTTCCTAACCGACTATCCCTCTCTCGAAGAGATCCGTGATTCCAAGATGGGTCGATTTTCAGCAAAAGGCAAAGGTGCAGTTTCACGGCTTCTGCGACGCGTCCCAGCGCGCATATGGTGCTGCACTTTATCTGCGCGTCGAGATCAACGGATGCATCTCCACTCACCTTCTCGCAGCAAAAACGAGAGTCGCGCCAGTTAAGACGGTACTACCACGCTTAGAGCTGTGTGGTGCCGTTTTTCTTTCCGAGCTCACTGCGGCTCTTATTCCTCAGCCCCCATCCAGAGTAGAGAAATTTCAATTGGACAGACTCCACTATTGTTCTTGCCTGGCTGGATAAAACCGCCATGCAAATGGTCTACCTTTGTGGCTAACCGGGTAGCCAAGATAACATCAACCAATGGCAAATGGTCCACATGTTCGATCCGAACATAACCCAGCTGACCTGGCCAGTCGGGGGGTTCTCCTCGGGTCCTATTGGGCAGCACTTTGTGGTGGCATGGACCGGAATGGTTACAACTACCACAAGACCAATGGCCAGTTCCTGTTACGGTACCTGAGACAGAGATTGAACAACGCGCAGTGAAGTGCAATGTCTCACAGCTACCCTCCTATAACCTTCTGGAACGATTCTCCAGATTCGACAAGGCATTGCGAGTTATCGCATATGTCTGTCGCTTTATCCAGCGCTGTAGAAATCCAGCGATCCACTAGTTCCCGCCGAGCTCCGTAATGAAGAACTTACGAGAGTTCAGTTCCGACTTATCGAGTATACTCAACGCCAAAGCTTATCCTAAGGAGTATAGCTGTTTGCTCGATAAGAAGCCAATTCAAGGATCAAGCAGCATTCGCAATTTAACCCCTTTCATCGATCAAAGGGGTATTCTGCGATCCTGTGGACGGGTGAGAGCGTCAACCTCGTTAGGCCATGATGAGCGGCACCCCCATAATCATTCCGGCCAATTGTGATTTTTCACGCCTCCTGGTCCGATTTACCCACCTCATTTGATTTCACGGAGGCAATCAGTTGGTAATGCGCCTCATAAGAGCAAAATACTGGATCCCAAAGCTCAAGGTCCTGGTAAAATCTACCATAAACTCCTGCAAGGTCTGTGTAATACACCGCAGACGACTCCAGACCCAACTTATGGGCGAGCTCCCCAAGGGCGAGATCAACCTTTTCCCGACCCTTCACACATACGGGTGTAGACTTTGGCGGACCTTTCGATATTAAAAGCTACATTGGTCGAGCATGCAAAATTACCAAGGGTTATGTCTGTGTCTTCGTTTGTTTCAGCACGACAGCAATCCATTTAGAAGCCACAACAGATCTAACCACGGAGAGATTCCGACGCATTTTCGCGATTTATCGCAAGACGTGGCCTTCCACAACAGATGTACTCAGATAATGCGGGAAAAACATTTGTGGGGAGCGTCATCCGTTCTTTCGAGAGATTTTCTTGCAGAGCGACCAAAGAGCTCATCTTATCCAAGCATAGCCATCAAAACTTGTGTTGGCATTTCAATTCTCCTGGCGCTCCTCACATGGGCGGGATTGTGGGAAGCAGGTGTCAAAAGCTTTAAGACCCACTTCTACAAATCCACCACATCCTCAAAATATACATCTGAGGAGTTCGCGACTCTCCTCTCCAAGATTGAAGCCTGCCTTAACTCCAGGCCAATCTCTCCAATGTCGGAAGATCCGACCTGATTTATTGGCTCTAAGTCCAGGCCACTTCAGCCAGTGGCCCCTGCTGGCAACTAACGAGCCAGTAATCAAAGAAGACGTTATTACGATAATTAACCGCAAGCAGACTCAAAGCGCTCCACCAGCAATTCTGCTTCCGGTGGAAGAATGAGTATTTAAAAGAGCTCCATAAGCGAAACAAATGGCAGTTCCCTACAAGGGACCTCCAAGTCGGTGATATGGTAGTTATCAAGGAAGATAACCTACCAATAAATGAATAACGCCTTGGCCGAGTCCAGCTGGCTTGCCCAGGCACAGATGATAAGGTCCGCGTAGTGGACGTGTTACCGCTCGTGGTGTCATCCGAAGGCCAATAGCCAAATTGGTCCTTCTTCCTACTGAGGCAAATAACACCACCTACTAATCCTTAAAAGCAACTAATCCTCTTTCAAACAAAAACCATCACATAATAACACCTCTCCTACATCTTATTCTCCAGTTCACTCCTCTGTAGAGAACCAGCATGGCACCGTCAACGAAGGCATCCACTCAACGCCAAGGAACGGACTCTTTTAGATGCCGGGTGTGTAGAGGCATCCATGCGCTACGCGAGTGCCAGCGCTTCTTGGAAGCTCACGCCCGAGAAGCGTCTCCGAGCCGTTTTAATTAACAAATATTGCTCCAACTGCCTGGCTCACCAGCATTCAGGGGAATCATGTCGCAGTGGAGCCAAGTGCAAAATTTGCAAAAGACCACCACACCTTACTCCACATGCGGGATCCCCGTAGCGCTCGACCCTCTCGGTCAAACAACAGGCCCACAAGAAGAGCTTCTGGCTCGTCGCCCTCCAGCGGCACATCACCCCCAAGCCCCCCGGACATGAAGGACCCGTTTAGCAACGTCGCTTTGGCGGACAACGACTGGTTCCGTCCATCTCCAGTACCTTTGGTACTCGGCGCCGACGTCTACCCAGACATCATCCTACCAGGTATCCTCCCCGAGCCAAGGCGGTCTGCCGATGGCTCAAAATACTGAGTTTGGATGGATACTCTCTGGCACATGCACGCAATAGGAATCCTTGCAATCTGCATATTGACAGGGGGGGGGGGAATGTTCATGCCAGTTCATTGCTAGTCTGAACACAGCATTGACTGAGCCTCACTCAGTGTGAGAGAGTCACTCAGTGAGACAGACTCACTCACTGAGAGAGACTCACTCACTAATTCCATCCAAGATGCGCCTCAGCACTCTTCTTGTGGTCTCCTTTCCACCTCCATAACTCCAACCAAATATATGTAAATCACTTTAAATGTATAGTTCGTTATATGCAGCCGAAAGGGCCTAATAAAGTGCCACTATTATTATAAAAGACTACTTATTTGACGCCTCCCCCACAAACACTCTAAGCAGTTTCACGTACTATTTAACCTCTCTATTAAGAGTTCTTTTTCAACTTTCCTCACGGTACTTGTTAATACTATCGGTGTTGGCGCCGAGAGTAGCGCCGGGCGCGTATTTGGCAGGTATTTCTAGCGTCGAAAAGAAACAACATCTGATTCGATGTACGATACGACACGATTCGATTCACATGTACGATTGGGCTGGAAATCTTTTTTATCTGTTAATTATTTAATGAATTTACGGCATATATTTACAGTTTATGAGACTTACATTCGTGCTCGCCACGCGCTTATCTTCTCTTACACTTCTGCTCAGCTGCAAGCACAAAACGAAAGTGAACCTCGACGAAAAGGCAAATTGTGCAGCTGCATGATATCGTGACTCTCTCCGTATGTACAAACTAATTCTAACGGTGCACTTCCAGCGTAAGAGGCGAGCGCCGCTTACAGAAAAATGCGGATGCCCCGTAGGACTTAGTGACAATAGACATTTTCACTTCGTCCCGTAACATTCCCCACCCTGTAATTCACGAACGTCCGTGCAGTGTGTTACCAACTTTAATGTCAAGCTTAGCTAGCTTTCGACGGCGGGGCGAGCAATAATTCCATCGGCGGTTCGCACCACGGCGCTCGGACCTGGCCGTCTTTCGAACGGTGCACGTCGATTACCACCCTCTGCCCTCTCGTCCAAATGTTTCGTTTGGCACCATTGTCCACTATTATGACGATGTACATCGACTGATATTGGTTCGATTGGCGGTTGGAACCACTTAGTACGTCTGGTGACTTTGGGCGGGCGCGTCGTGTACGGCACGCTGGGCAAGCACTGGAGACTTCTTTCACCAAGGCTCGCAAGCTACAGACCCAGTACTGCTGACGGCAGTTCGTTTACGACGATTTCGGGTTGTGCGTGATGATATTTGCGGTGATAAAACTCAACAAGCAGATACGTCATATCGATGTCGTCTTGGCAGAATTATCTATATATTCTATATTGTCTATCCGTCCCTTAATACGGTAGAATGCCCGAGTCATCTATATAAAGAAGAGAGCTTGAAGAGCAGGCTTTTGGGAGGTAATCTCACTATAAAACTCCTCTCTTGGCATATTCGAATAGCAAATCACATCCATTTCTCTTGCTGCGTTTAAGGAGCAGCATCTTCTGCAGCTCTAATCGCCCGTCCAATTTGGTCTTCTTAGTAACAATCCGTAGGAAATCCAAAGTACGCATAGCTGTGCGGCTCTCAATTTCTCCAGCTTGCTGAAGTGCTGCAGATCCGGCAGGAATACATCTCCAAGAGGACGTGTGATTGGCTTGTTCTTCAGCATGGTATAACATGTTTATTGCCGGAGCCTCTTTTCTGTGCCGTGGCCACGCGATTCTTCTAGATACAAAAATGGTGGTCCATTGAACCACCTGGTCGAGCCGTGAATTTTCAGGCGTTTTGGTCTATTTTGTGCCATCGTTTGCCACGTTTTGAGCTGATGGGACCCAGCGCCAGCTGTCCACATCTGATTCTTTCTAAAAATCCTCTCCGATGCGAAGCGCTACGAATTGTTGGAACTTTCGGAGCATCGGACTGGGATCCAGGAGAGCACGTCCTTTGAATCCGTCCAAAATGTTCGTCTATGTATGCGTACCGACATTTCATTTTGGATACATTTGGCAGGATCTCAGTACCTAAGACTTTCCGGCCATTATTTCCATACGAGGTATAGACACGGGCTTCAAAGGGTGCTACTCTCGTTTTTTGAGGCGGCTAAACTGCAAATGTACTTGGCCATCATGTTCAGCCCGCAAATATACAACTGCTGCATAAGCATTAATACTGGCGTCCACGAATGTGTGCATCTGTACAGTCTGGGTTCGGCTCACCCACTTCACCGAGGAATACGGACAGTATTCAACTTTGAAACTAGATCTAGCCAGTGTCGCCAATCCGCTTCGTCTTCTTTGGTAAGGTCGTCATCCCATCCGATGTTGGATCGCCATATGTTCTGAAGGATGATCTTGGCGCGTATATTAAAGAATCCTAGCAGCCCAAGCGGGTCGAAAATAGACATGACCATGCTTAGAACGCGTCTTTTAGGTTGGGCGTCTCCTTAGATGCTTTTGCAAGCAAGTTCGGCTTTACCACAAAGGTCAACAGATCTTGTCCAGGTAGCCACCACAGGCCCAGGACCTTTTCTTGCGCTTCATCCTGAGCGCTCGATACGCTTGTCCAAGCCACTCGCAGTCGTCTTCCAGCGCCTCGCGCAACTTGCAGTTTGAATTTGATGTCCAGTGGCGCATCTCGAAACCGCCACTAGCATGAATCCTTTTTACAGTCTTCAGCTAACTGCAATCATTTGGGATTCTGAATCTCACCGACTGCAGCCAGTCGTCTACAAATGTGTTTTCGCAAAATCGCCTTTACGGCATCTCGGATGTACTCCGCTACAAACCGCTCGGCATTGCGATTCTTGATGTAATTTGCTAGGCTGGCAAACGGTGGATGCTCTCGAACGCCATGACTTGCATAACGTACGTTTCGGGAGAGCGCGACGAATCTCTATCACGCCAGAGAAACTTCTGAGCCGCTTGGTCTTCCGGTCGCAGGCCTTGACCTGATGAAACATTTCCCGTGTGTCGCCGGATACGGCGATAGGGCGCTCTCTGAAGCGTATTAGCACGCCCATCAAAGATGCTAGTGTATCTGGACCTTTAAGCTAAACAATCGTTCAGCGACGTGCCACTAACTTTGGCGGCCGCATCCCACACTCAAGCGTGTCTTTAAGCTCTGTTCGGATTGGTGACTGTAAAGATAGGAAGAAACCACGATCTATCGTGTTAGCAGCTAACTCACTATCCTTCAGCCGGCGGATATAGTCCTTGCCGCTTATAGTCGTGCATCGTGTTCATCATGAACTCCTTTAGTGGTGGGTCTTTGAACATCTTTGCCTCTAGACATTGTAAGGCGCTTAACCGCCATTTGGTAAGAGTCTGGCATATGAATGGGATCAAACCGCCATAGCAGGCCAGTCTGCCAGCGGGCTTCGTCTTCCAGATAATTTGTTGTTGCCTCCATTATCTGCATCGAGCGTTCGTCCTCTCTGGATTTCAGCGGATTTGAGGAGACGCTCACACCTAGTGACTCCAGGGCAAAATAGCTCTTCAGAGCCTCATCCAGTCCCACGTGTCGCACTGCACTTGCAAATATGTAGCAGACGGCGTGGTGCTTTCACCCACCATAGGGCGGCCATATACAGCCCATCCTAGTCTGCTTCGCGCTGCTATGTCGTCGTTTTCACCTTCTTCGTATCTCCAGGGGTGCAGTTATTTTGATGTTGTCCAAGCCGATAATAAGCTAAGCCTTTACGTTGTTATACGGCGGATGGGAAGCATAGATATATACTTCCGACGAGCTCAAGCAACTGTGGCTCATACTTTGCTTCTGGTAAGTCCAAGTTCGCTACAGTTTCGCACGTTTTTCAACGCATACTGTACCAGCATTATGTTCTGGAGCTGAAATGCTCACAGCCATCAGACATAGACTCAGGTTCGTTCAATTTGTTCATGTCGCCTCGTCCATTTGAGACACAGCTGGGTCGCCGGACCATCTAGTTCCAACTCGTCTGCAAGCGCTCTTTCTATTAGCGTACACTCAGCTCCTTCATCCACTAATGCATATGCGCGTACGCTTTTTGATTTACTATAGAGCGTGATTGGAACATATCGAAACAGTGTCTTACTTGCTGACCTGGCATGAAACATGAACGGCAGATTCCATTGACATTGACTTGTTGCTTATCTTGGCACGTGTGTGCTCATCTTTACTACCGCTCGTGGTAGGTGTATGTAGCAGTACATGGTGCGTTGACTCGCAACCATCCACGTGAGACATTTCTTCTTTGTTTCTACACTGTTGTGCACGATATCGCATAAAGCAGCAAAAGTAGAGCCGATTTTCCTTTTGACAAGTTCTCACCGCTGTTTTGTAGCCTATGGCTCTAAAGTCGCCGCAATCTGAAAGATCGGTGGTTACGGCGCACTTTGTACACGAAACTCTCTCCTGTTCCTGTTGATAACGCTGTTGCTGCGAACCCTCAGGTTTGTCTACCGTGTTGTGCACAAAAATTCGCTCTCTAGTGGTTTTCGTGGAGCTCTTCTTCGTTATCAGTCCGTGGTATCTCGTAGGGCGTGACACATAGTGGCGCACACATAAAGCCACATTAAACAGCCAGTTATCAAAGGCGACCAAACTACTACCATCATTGACATTCGATGCCGACCCCCAGTCCAATTTCATATTGCTGGGCATCTTTAGCAACAAGTTCGTTTAACAGCGCGTGGATCGTAAAGATATTCGTGCATACCAATGGGCCGCTATCGTTGCGCAGTAGTTTTGGATAGCTAAGGCCAGTCGGATAACAGTGTTCAAATTGTCCGATTTTATTGCTGGCTCTTCTGTAGCTTTTGCTGCAACGCAGCATGTATTGTTTCAGAGCGGCCATACAGCATTCGCAATGTGCCTATAGCATACGGCACTGTAGCTGGTATCATGCTGTCCCACGCACCGCATCCAGGGCTTGCCCTTTGAGGCACTTCTGAAGCCGGATGAGATTTTCGTCATTGCTGAATCCACATCTCTCGTGGATTGCTCATAATTGCTGGATAAAGATCAAACCATTCCTCTGGTTTGCCAGTGTAAGCTATTGGTAAATCTTTGCTGATTACATGTCGCGCACTGATTTGCGCAGATGTCAGCGGTCCATTCCAAGGCGTCGCAGCATTAGAATGTACATTATCGAATTGCTGCCGCGGCGGGTGCTCTATCGATCTATTAAGCGCCTCCCAGATCCTGTGTGGCCCATGTACGCGGCAGTACTGGGCTCCGTAGCTCAGGTTAAACACCGCCGTGTTTGCTGGATATGGCAAACTAGGGTGTACCCAATTAGCCGCAACCTGTTTCTGCTTGCAGATCACGTTCACGGCCCAGAGGGTTGAAGAATGCTCCCTCTTCTCAGTTCTTTGCTGCGTCGGTGTTGAACTTTCCCCTGGACCAGTAGCAGACGACGCATGACCGACAGCCGCTACAAATTTCTATGTTTGCTGCTCCGTTACCCTTTTCTAGGCCGGCGACTTCTATCTTGAACTCCAGCGAGGACAGGCGATTCAGTCAGCCTGTCCCGTTGACCATGCCGTTACAAGCGTTCGCATTTCCACCGGGTTGATTACTACTCGTCGTCCTTCTCGCACTTGCATCTTGTTCATCACCGTCAGCCATCTCTGCCACGCCAATACAGTGAAGTCCGCTTTGAGGTTATGGCAACATGCGTCTCTATACCGGCAACACGTGTCTCTCAGGTTGTGACTTTGCAAGTCGCTTGCTTCCGCAGAAATCTCCGCCGTAGCAGAGAATAATTGCAGACACTCTCTGCAGCAGAGAATATTTCAGAATGTTGGCGCCGAGAGTCGCGCCGGGCGCGTATTTGGCAGGGATTTCTAGCGTCGAAAAGAAACAACATTCGAT
Organism: Drosophila borealis; assembly: GCA_035045885.1. NCBI lineage: Eukaryota > Metazoa > Arthropoda > Insecta > Diptera > Drosophilidae > Drosophila > Drosophila borealis. The sequence continues at coordinate 42,282 of JAWNOR010000247.1, read as the reverse complement.
CCGATGTACGATACGACACGATTCATTGCGCTACGTACAGTCGTAAAAGTGCCTAAAAGAAAGAAAGAACCAAAAATCAAAACTGCTAATGTGCAATTTGCCATAAACGCAAAAACTGGGAGTTGTCAGTAGCCAGTGCTGCCAATAACAATGCCGAGTTGGCCACAACAATGGCAGTCAGCTTCCAACAACTGTCAGGCTGCCATGGCAAATAAAAACTTAAAAAACGAAGACGTCCCTGCTGCCCATGCATACAACCGCACGCAGCAACACCTGCACCAGTCAGTGCAGTAATCAGCAACATCTTACCACCAGCTAATCGCTCTGAAGAGCACCAATCAAAGTTCAGGGGATTCCAGGCCCGCTCACTGAAGCAACTAGATCTCAACCTCTTGTTGACATGTACCGAGGCGCGCCTGTACATCCCTGAGGGATGGCTGCCTCCTCTTGCCTCCACTGTTACAGCCGTGCTCGCACTGGAGCCCACTGGAACACGACCCAAAACTGCCAATGATGCTTTCCAGCCCATGACGGTCACTACACATGGCGCGCAGAGCTCTTCCCCGGCAGCTGCGTCTTGCAGCGCTCAATTCAACTCCAAAACTTCTGCTCTGCACGCTCTAAGGAGCAAAAGGCATTATGCCAGCTTTCCAGGAACCGCTGGTCGAATGGCAAACGGCTGAAACAAAAACGGCGAGGAACAATGCTAAAGGCCGGAGACGTCAAAAAGGGAGGGTACCCACAAAAACTGCAAGACCAGCAAAGCAGGTGAAAATTACATTGCTTCCAGTGCCTCCCCGTCAAATGGGGAACAGATATGCTCCACTTGCGCTCCAGGAAGAAGCCTCTGACATCGAAGACGACGAGATGGAAATTGCCGACGAAGCTCCAGCTCAAGCCGAACCTCAAGCTGCAAAAAAAGGTCCCCAAGCTCCAGGCCCATAACAGTTCCCGGAGTCAACGACATCGTCGCAATGGAACAGAGCTGAGCAGGCAGCTGGCCCAGATGCCTTCGAATTCAAGGTCTCTCCCTCTGGTGCCCTGAGAATCTACGCGAAAGATTCTCGACACTCACAGAGCCATTATTCGGCAAGCTCACCGAAGTCAGCGGTTCAGTTTACGCACTTCTGTCTCAAGGAGGACGCACCAGTTTCGCGTAGTTGTCAAAAACTTAGCCGCTTCTTCAACACAGTCGGCCACGTTGTGACAAACCTATATAACCCGGGACCAGGCTACCTACAGAATGACGCCAATGCAGAACCCCACAAACGATTCGCCAAGTCGCAACTCACTGGTACGTAGACCTAACGGCAGGGCTCCTAACAATGTAGGGTCGCGCTTCGCATTATCAAAATTGGCCGTCAACGGGTCCAAATCGAGCTCCCTAGAGAACAAAAGCATCAGGCAATGTTATCGCTGTTATGAGTTCGACCACACTAAAAACTATTGTCCTCAAATCAGCATGGCCGCGGTAGGTGCGGCCAGCCCCATTGGACGAACTCGGAGCAGTGCAAGGTCAAACGGCAGACCTACGATGCTCAAACCGTGAGGGGAACCATGCTGCTTATTATAAAAGGATGCAAAGCATACCGCAGCTGGAGTTTTCTGAATGCCGGACAACCGGCCATCAATAGTTGCCCCCCCCGTCACGACACAACCAACAGCAACCTGCATGGCGCATCAACTCGCAGTTTGCACCTTCCTAGAATTGTGCAACAAGGCCTGTCGCAGGCTGGATGCGTTGCAGCCAGGACGCAAAACTTACCAGCAACCCATGTGCACCAACCAGCCCACCGCTACAACAATGCAGCCACAATACCTGCAGCATGGATCTCAGGGGCAAGACACGTCCTCGGAAGCATCCTCCAAGGGACTCCAGGGGCAGTCGATCGCAGCACTTAATGCTGCGGTCGCAACATCCTAGTCAGCATCAAGGAGCTGAAGGACGCGCAAGGTCCTCCACAGCTCGGTCTTACCACTCACCGCAATTAATGGCTGCCCAGATGCGCCTGATCCTGGAACGCTCGCAGCATCATACAAAATGCAAACAAGCTCAAACCATTTCTGAGAAAACCATGAAATAGACCTGAAACATGCTTAAATCTCAGAAACGCACCTACACGCTGGCCTGTACTTCGCCACGTGAGGGATATGCTTGCTACCATGCGGATCACCCATGCGCAGCGAGCCAGAGGAGGGCTGCTGTGCTAGTCAAGCAGAGACTTGGTGCATCCACTAACTACAACAGATGACCTCCCAGCACCACACAGATGGCTGCTATTATGTAGGTGGGGACTCCTTTGGGTGAAATACCCGAATAGCTGCAATGAGTATCTACCACCAAATTTATCCTGGAGCCGAGCTGGATTCGATTCTCTCCTTGATCAGATTGGTAACAAATTCAACGTTGGAGGCGACTTCAATGCCAAACACAGGCTGTGGGGAAGCTGCAGAGCTGACAACAGAGGCATTGCGCTGCATGAAGTGCCCACCAGCTGCTCAGCCCAGGTCCTTGGCCACTGGAGACCTACCCACTTCCCGTACAACAGGCAAAGTACCCATTCGTGCATTGACTTTCTTTATATACAAGGGCATCCCCCACAAGCGTACTATCAGTTTGTGAAGAGAGTTTATGAGCTGTCATCCGACCATCTACCACTCATTGCAACGGTCTCTACGTCTGTTCAGAGGACCCCAAAAAAGCGAAGGCTTGTCACCCTTCAATCGGAGCATAGGGCAACGCTTCAAAACTGAACTGAATGGCATGATAGATCTAAACATGCCGATCTTGACAGCCGAGGATGCCGACGCTGCAGTTCAAACCCTCCTGCTGGATCAAGTACTACTGCGGCTGCCAACGCTGCGCCAGCACAAATGTGGACTCTACGCCTACAAGACAACTTGCAAGGATGTTTCCCCCATCGCTGAAGGCCTTCTTTCCCTCGAAAAAGCGACTGAGGAGGGAGTACGTCCGCTACCCAGGACACCAGAATCGACAGGATTTATCGCCGTATCGCCAACAGGGTCAGGAAGGAGTTAACTTTACTGAGAAGAAAAGCCACAGACACCATGCTAGAGGAAGCAACGGCAGACGAGAGCTCCAAATTCGCGCTGTGGAAACTTACCAGTCGATACAAGCGGCAAGCTGCGCCAAAGTTTCCCGTTCGACATCCCGATGGCACCTGGGCTGGGTCGCCAATGGACAGAGCTGAAGCCTTCGCCTGCAACCTAGAGGAGCGCTTCAAGCCGTTTGAGAACGCATCGCATGGAAGGAGACAGCAGTCGCGCAAATACTGGAAGCGCCACTCCAAATGTCACCCCTGTATCACCAATCACCTTCCAAGAAGTGAAGCAGGAGATAAAGAGCTTAAAAAGCAACAAACCCCTGGGGAAGATAGGTTGGACAACCAGACAATTAAGCTTCTGCCATACAAGGTGGTACTTTTTCTCGTCGCCACTTTTAATGCGGCTCTTCCTTGGCTAGGTTACTTTCCAGTGGCTTGGAAGAAGGCACATATCGTCATTTGCACAAGAGCGGGAAGCTTCACCTAATCAACTGAAATCCTATCGCCCCATCAGCCTTCCTGCCTGCCTTTGGCAAGATTCGGAAAGGTGCATCCTAAGAAGGATCCTGGATACCCCGGAAATAAATGCCTAATCCTCGAATTCCAGTGTGGGTTTCGACTCAAACACGGTACCCCTGAGCAACTCCATCGGGTCAGCGAACTTTATTTTGGACGGCTTTCACAGGAAAGGAGTATGTGGTGGCAGCATACCTCGACATCCAACAAGCTCTTCGACCGGGTGTGTCACGCAGGACTCCCTCTCCAAGATAAAGAGCGAATAAATCCGCAGCTCTTTAACATCATTGCAAGCTTCCCTGAACGACAGGACATTCTCGAGTGGTACAGGATGGCATAGACTCTCATACCAAACGCACAGTAGCGGGCGTTCCACATGAGGTAGCGTTTTGGGTCCCATATACAGCCTCTTCACGCACGATATGCCCACGGCAAGAAATGAGCCCTTGTCAGTCGGCAGGATCTCCTGGTGGCTACGTTTGCTGATGACTACGGCAATCCTTGCCAAGAATAATTGCGTATACGAAGCAACGGACATACTGCAGGAATATTCGAAGCGCTTCGAAAACTGGGCTTTGTAGGTGGAATATCTCAGTGAACCCTCAAAATGTGCCACGGTCACTCACACCCTGCGCAAGGACTCCAGCCCCGGACTTTTTCTCCATGGCGAGCTCTTAGAGCAGGTGCCTGACCATAAATACCTAGGGATCACACTCGACACCCGACTTTACGTTCAAAAAACACGCCGGTACCGAGGTTACCTACAGCTTGAAAAGCAAAATCAAACGTCTGAGCTGGCTGCTTAACCCAAATAACAAACCTCGCTCCGGAAACAAAGTACTTATCTATAAAGTAACTTGCCGCTGCGTGGTGATATGGGTTAAGGTTCCTATGGTAGGAGACGTTATGAACAATCAAGCAACAAACTACCTATTTAAGCTCCGCAACCACCCTAACGTCCTGGCAAGGAACCTGCTAGGAGGCGAAAAAGAAGGAGGCTTAAAAGTCCAATAATATCCAAATAGTAAACCTGGCTCAAAAACGCCGCCTTTAATGAAGCAAAATAACATGTACATAAACACACACTATGTAAATATTTAATTCAAGGTATCATTAATCAAAACACACGCTGATAAAAGTTGCTAAGCAAGAGTAACAGAAGATTAGCCATAAATAAAAGAATTTTAACCCAAAAAAAAAACAAAAAAAAAAACATATATGTATTTTACAAGTTTATGAGACTTCTACATTCGTGCTCCGCACGCGCTTGAATCTTCTCTAACACTTCTGCTCAGCTGCAAGCACAAAACGAAAGTGAACCTCGACGAAAAGACAATAATTGTGCAACTGCATGACGTAGTCGACTTCTGTATGTACAAACCAATTCTTAACGGTGCACTTCCAGCGTAAGAGGCGAGCGCCGCGTAACAATCGGCTCTCATGGTTATATTTAAGTTTTAGAAGGAGTTTACCACTCCACTTAGTGCTGCACTATCAAGCAACACGACTCTTTGGAAACACCATCTAGTAATCACTAACGTTATACGGGCCTGGCACCTCTATGGGTAAATGGCCTCATTTAAGAAGGACTTCTAAATCGTTAACTTCTCATACTAGAATATTGATGCTCCGTACACTGCATCTCATATTTGCCATATAGACAAAGTGACTTAGTGCTGAACTGATTTCTTTTCCCTCCCCCTAATTAATATGCTTAAATTCAGGGGGTAGTCCCATATGAGTTGAGGTTGTATAAAACATCTGTTAATTGAATTATTTATTGTTCAATATGTAATGGATAATTCTTTTCTTCTGAAGTCTCCATACATTTTACAACAATTCCTTGATCAAATCATTAATAAGAGGCAATTCTAGATGAAGGAAAACGTTATTTTTCTTTTTATGCTAGACATACCTCAGTATTTATTTGATTTGAAAAAGTAGAAAAATATAATTCTTCAGTTTTCTCATATGCTTAAAACTCCCGAAAAATTTTCAAAACAATTTAATTAGCAAAGTCTTACAACCCCTCAACCATATGTAGTCCAAGCAGCTAACTATAAAACTAATTAAAGTACAACTAAAACAGCATGGACTGCGATATGCGTTCAAAATGTTGATGTTCATGTGTCCTGCAGTTCACACAATCGACGCACAAGTTTGCTGCGTTCTTCATCGACCCATGAGCCGAGTGATCCACCGCTTAGAGTGATTAATTTGTTTTGGTTGATTTCACTACGTCACAAATATGTTTATTGAAAGAAATAAAAAATACACCATTTTACTGGCAGTATATCAATTCCTTCAATAAATCTTTTTATACCTAAACAGTGTTGCGAAATGTCTTAGTTTTACATGTTCTTTAAAAAGCATGGTATATTTAAATAACATTTTTATATATGATACAAAAAATAAATATTTTTATAGAAATATGCGAAAAGCATTAACCTCTGAAAACAGGTACAACACTTTAAATTTAGATTGTTGCATTTATATAATGTACGCGCATATAATAATGAACATGTACATGTAACATGTAACATATAACATATGTATATTATGGTACATATACACGCATGTTTTTTTTTTTTTTTTTTTTTTTGTAACGGGAGTGTAAATTGATTTAAATCACTATCTCTTCGTGGACAACCATTAAATTGTATAATTTATAAACTTAGCTTATGTGTATTTCAATTATTGATCTTAGTTTAGGTGTTATTCTTAGAGCAAGTTAAATGGCTATGTTATTCCAGGACGGAAGGTCAAGTGGCTATATTGTCCCATGGGAGACCCAGTGGGTGGCTCTGCAGAGTCTTCTTCTTTGTTGGCTGTTGTCTAGCAGACAAATGTGCTTACGAGTGTTTGAATGGTTGTGTAATCGCTGGATATATCGTCTGCCGCTTTTGGCAATCTTGTCTTTTACCCAGGGGAACTTGAGAACATCGTGAATGGTGGCGTTATCACTTGATATATGTGCGCGTTTGTAGCGATGCGTAGTGCTTAGTTTTCAAATGTTGAATGATCTGGATATTGGACCTGCAGGCTGTACCCCAGAGCTGGATTCCATCGGTCCAGATTGGTCTGATGATCGCCTTGTAGGTCAGAATCTTGGAGGAGGTGGAAAGCCTTCGATCTCCTGTCCATAAGCCAGTAGTAGGCCTTTAGCCGCAGCTCACACTGGTTTCACTTCTTTAATTAAAGTGTGCTCTCCAGGTGAGTTTCCTGTCTAACGTTATTCCAAAGATATTTGGGAGTGGGCTTCTTCTCGGTATTGTGACTCCGACTAGTTGAACTGGTGGACAGTTACCCGAGCGGCAGTGCAAAGGTGGTCGTAGTTGACTTGTCGCCATTGACTGTGATATTCCACCGCTTTTGCGGCCGTTGACGAGGTTCACATTGCATCTTGCATCAGTGAACTAGCTTCGCAAGGTGATTCCGAGATGGTGAGAGATGCCGTATTGTCGGCGAACGGGCAAGTCAGCTGTGTACACGTTATAGAGCAGCGGACCCAGTGCTCTGCCTTGAGGGACGCCAGGCATGGATGTGCTTGGTGTTGGACACTGTTTCCAGATTTGACTCGGAATGTTCTGGTTCTCCAGATATGAAGCCAGAAACAGAAGTAGGCGTGTGGAAGGTTACCCTTGAGCTTTTGCAGGAGTCCAGGTGCCAAACTCCTGTCAAAGGCTTGTTTGACATCGAGGAATACGGCGTAGCAATATTTTTTCTCCTCAAATGCGTCGAGGATAGTTTGAATCCACTCTGTGGCATTGCTTCCGGGGTTCCGTTACAGCGCCTGATGCTCAAACTGGTGGCTCGGGATCAGACCGGCCTCGTCCAATAGTGGCAAAACACTCCAACTAATACTCTTTCTAGTATCTTGGAGAGCGCTGGCAAGTACAGCTAATCGGGCGATAGGAGGCTACGATAAGCTTTAGGTTTACCAGGCTCTAGGTATCATTACTACTTGCGCACTTTTCCACTGCGCTGGAAGTAGCCGATTTCCATGCATCTGTTATATATTTTGGTGATGAACGAGATGCTTTCTTTGCCGGTAGTAGCTTTAATGCCATTGTATTGATACCATCATCGCCTGGGGCTTTTTGTTGTCTAGCGCAGTAATGTATTCAGCTATCTCCTCTTCATGTACCGGGGGAATCGTTTTCGTTCCCCGGGCGGTACAGGTTAGCTGGTGTGCAGTCTCGGCTGCTTCATCTGAGCGTGCACCTGCTGAAGAGGGGTGAAGACAGTTTCTAAGTGCTCGGCAAAAGCATCCGCTCTGTCAGTTCTCCACGCTAACTGCTCACTGCAGTTTTCTCTTACTGGGTTGATTCTTTTCTTGTGGCCTTTTGATGTCTTGGTTACTTTGCCACAGATTATGTTGTGGATCGTCAGGGGCAAGCTGCGTGAGAAAACTATCTAGGGCATCCTTTCTCAGTATATCGAGTATCATCTTTCAGTTCCTTGCGGATTCTATTTAGGATCTGTCTTGTCCCTCGGGTTCCTGGACAGGAACCAGGACCCGCCTCAGACGCCTTTTTCAGCAAGCAGCTCGGCCACTTGTGGTGACCAGAGGTGAGAACGTCTCCTATTCTCAACTCTGGGCCTGTTTGAGAGTCTTGGCGCTGCATGTGACGCTGCATTGTGGACATGAGTTAGTTAGCTCTGTGACTGCCGCTTCGATGTCCTCCGGGCTATTCAGTGGGGGGTGGGATTCGCTGCAGTTGACCAGCCAGGCTTGATATTTGCCAATATCATCGGCTTTATATATGTGTTTCTCTTTGCGGGCAGACTTCCCGCACTGGCTGCAGTGAATATAGAGAGGGCAATGGCGCTGTGATTAAACAGTAGGTCCCTCTGCTTCCCTTCAGTGTCCAAACCACGAGTTATCGCGATGTCCAGGACGTCAGGCACCTTATATGGGTCTGTAGGCCAGTATGTAGGAGCGCCCGTACTTTGTGCCAGTCGAGATTTCTTAAGCGGGTTTGCTCGAACAGCACGTAGCCTTTAGGGTTGTTGGTTCTGGAGCTACGTCAGGTGTGCTTGGCGTTGAAGTCTCCGCCCATTAGAAACCTTGTGCCGAGGCTGTCCATTAGCTTCCAGAATTCTTCTGTCCCTAGCATTGCTGCTTGGGGGGCAGTAGGCAGCGGCTATTGTGTTGTCTCCCAGCGTGGTACTCACTCTTATTTTTGCACATTGGATCCACTCCTCAAGAATAGTGGCAGGATCTTATACCTTATGTTGCTACGAATCAGAATGGCAGTCTTCGTCGTGGGCTCTTCCGTTGGGGTGGATTGGCTGAGATCTTCTCAGAAAATGGGGTTTCAGGTATGATGAGTATTTCGGTGTTGTTGGGTCTTGCAGTAAGCCAACATCAGGCCTGTTTTTGCACAGGCCGTTAGCATTCCAGATCGTGATCTCTAAACCTTCTTGCATAATGTGGAGCAAACGTTTCCAGCATCTCGTAGGTGCTCTTTGCAGTCTTAGCAAAGCTAATGTTAGCATTCACTTTTGCTGGAGTTTAGGGAGGTCCATCTCTGGAGCTGTCTGTCTGTTTACCGTTGAGAGGCTCTTTGCCTTCTTAAAGGCTGTGCATCCTTTATAGGAGGCCACATGGGGACCCTGGCAGTGGAGGCAGAAGGCCGGGTCACTGCTCTTCTTTGGAGCATTCCTGACGTGGAGTGTCTGCCTCCACATTTCACACATCTATGTTCCAGGTGGCAGTATCTTTGAGTGTGCTCGTATTCTTGGTAGCTATAGCTTTGGGGGACATCAGTTAAATTCCCAATGTGGGCTCGACTGTAACCACAGAGCAGCAAAGCCTTTTGATTTTGTATGCTCTTTGTTATTTTTCTCGGCTCGAGATTTACCGAAGAATAATGTTTAGGGGTTTTTTCGTGCTTTTTTGTGTGAGGTTATATAGGTCTCTTGCTTCGTGCCCGTAGTTGCTTAAACCTTCCTTGATATCGTCCAGCTCAGTGGAGTGGTGCAGGCCTTTGTCCACTATCCCGGGTAGGCCCTTTTTCGTCTTCTGGGGCTGAAAGGTGTGGTACCGTTTTGTTATTCTCATTGAGAAATGCCTTAAGTGTAGTGAAGCTAGCTTCATCTTGCGTCATTACTCTGATGTTGTTGTTTTTAGTGGCTTTATATGTAACTTCTACTGCTTTGCCAAGGGGGCGCCAGTTATGGCATTGGTAAGCGCTTTGATATTGGTCACGTCTGGAATAAAAATCGGTGGTGGCTTGATCGTCTTAGGTTCTTTTAGCAAGCTCCTTGTTTGGTTGGCCTCTTAGCTAGTCCTATGACTTCATTGTAGTCATCGCTCGACCGAGAGTGCAGCGAATCTGTTGCATTCTTAGATTTTCTCTAGCAGCTTTGCTGCTGCTTGGTCCGTCTGGTAGCTGTACGCGGGAAGGCTGTTTGCGCTGTTCACGCGCGGGCTTTCTCCTTTCTCCAGGTTCGCTAGTCCAGCTCGAATTCTCAGAGTCAGGGTTGCTAGCTGTGGTGTTGGTCTCTATCTCTTGGTGCTGTTGGTTTTGATGGGCTGTATAGCACGTGGCTCGGCTTGCTAGTCCATCTTGTCCATCTTGGATGGTGAGGGGTGTCGGGGAGCGGAGCAAGCCGCCCGTCCGGCGAGCTTAAGCAGCGAGTGCTTGTCTGTGTTGTTGTTTGTTTTTGTATTTTTATTGTCGTGTGTGTGTTGAAATAACGCGCACAAGCGTGTGCGTGTGTAAGTATTAGTGCTGCCGTTATTTGCGCACTGCACGCAAGCAGTGACGGTTGCAGTGACCACTCAGAGCACAGCTGGCCTCGATAATTTCGCCGCAAGTAACTGTTGTTTATGTTCTCTTGAGAATTTGGAATGCTTCGCAGCGGTCCGCAGGCACGTCTTACCCAACGAGTGTTCGATCGCGACTGAATCCATTCATGCGCGTCACTAATTAGATGACGAGGCATTTGGCTGAATTTCTTCAATTTGACATTCAAAGCACTGTCAACACCTGCTAGGCCATCACAATGCTTTGTTTTAATTAGATAGTCGGATTCCCCAAGTCCGTGCCAGTTCTGAATTGATTAGTTAATTGATAATCGTTATAATTTAAAAGAACTAATAGGTGCTCAATTAGTCCAAATTCTTAAAAAATTTTAGTCAAAGAAAGTTCCACAATTGGCTACGTTACTAAACTGTCCGGGGAAAATTTATTTACCCAGAACGAAAGCACATAAACCATGTTACTGTTTCCCAATTCCAAGCCCGACTATCTCAATCTTCAGAGCCAATCCTTATCTCGAAGTTACGGATATAATTTACCGACATCCCTTACCTCCAAGCATTATTCTATCGATCCAGAGACTCTTCACCTTGGAGACCAGCTGCGATATTTGGTACGGCCTCGTTGAGTAGTTTGCGTGTCCCCACCATAAATTTTCAGAGGTCCGAGAAGTAAATATCGACACAACAGTATGTGTCATGCTCTTCTAGCCCATCTACCATATCTCTGCGAAAGACTTCCATGGTAGTACGGCTATAAAATAGAAAAGAAAACTCTTCCGATACCTCTCGACGGCTTCTTTATGGTCGTTCCTCGTTGCAGCGGGATGGGCACGAGGCCCATATTTAATAACAAACGGATACTCAACAGGATACCTCTTCTCCACTTCAGTCCTCCATTGTCTCATTTCGATTATTTGCTACTACCACCAAGATCTGTACCAATAGCAGCTCCATGCAGGCTTACGCCAAACACTTCTCACTGCACACCATTGTACCTTCCTACTCACTAAAGTTTCATGGTTTCTGTATGAGTTGTTTATTTAGGCACCGTAACATTACGTTTGGTTCATTCCATAGAGCCAGTTCTTGCTTACCAAAAGTGGCCCACTGGGCACATTATATCTCGTAATCTCGTTATCAAAAAGTTGGGTGTTCTTACCCATTTAAAGTTTGAGAATAGGGTTAAGATCGTTTCGACTTCCCTCAAGGCCTCTAATCGCTTTACCAGATAAGATTATTTTATACAACAGTTAAATGCACCAGCTATCCTGAGGGAAACTCGAAAGAACCAGCTTACTAGATGAGTTCGATGGGTCTTTCGCCCCTACAGTACTTAATTCTGACAATCGATTTGCACGTCAGAACTGTTACGGTAGCTTCCATCAGGGTCTCCTGACTTCAGACCTGATCAAGTATAGTCTACCATCTTTCGGGTCACAGGCATATATGCTCAAGGTACGTTCCAGATAGAGGCATCAATAATATAAATACTATTATACATAACTATATAGAGCGCCCCGATTGCAAGTTAATTAACTATAAATAGTTACCAACTAATCCCATTAATAGTCAAAAAGTTAATTACGCTATTAGGTTTATATCCCAAGGTAACTTGCACATATTAGACTCCTCTGATCCGTGTTTTCTTGGGTCCCGAAGGTATCCTGAATCTTTTGCATTGTTAATCATACAAGTGCATATAATAAACACAAATATCAATGATAATTATGCCATTATACCTGAAAATTAACGCACTGTAATCATATAAATCTATCAGCACTTTATCAAATTTATGTCTTTATTTTATGTTAAAATACAAGCATATAATTTCAAATAAGCAATCAGGACATAATTTTATGATAAATATTTATGCTAATAGGTTACAATGTCCTTATATGGAAAAAATGACCACTATTGCCATTATAATATTGTTTAAAATATTACAAGTTCTAATGATGAATTTTCCATAGCGGATATTCAGGTTCATCGGGATTAACCTCTAAGCAGCATTTCACGTACTCATTTAACTCTCTATACAGAGTTCTTTTCAACTTTCCTTCACGGTACTTGTTTACTTATCGGTCTCATGGTTAGTATTTGAGTTTTAGATGGAGTTTCTACTCACCCACTTAGTGCTGCACTATCAAGCAACACGACTCTTTGGAAACACTCATCTAGTAATCATTAACGTTATACGGGCCTGGCACCTTCTTATGGGTAAATGGCCTCATTTAAGAAGGACTTAAATCGTTAACTTCTCATACTAGAATATTGATGTTCGTACACTGCATCTCACATTTGCCATATAGACAAAGTGACTTAGTGCTGAACTGATTTCTTTTTCGCTCGCCGCTACTAAGAAAATCCTTGTTAGTTTCTTTTCCTCCCCTAATTAATATGCTTAAATTCAGGGTAGTCCCATATGAGTTGAGGTTGTATAAAACAATGTTAATTGAACATTATTTATTGTTCAATATATGATGGATATACTTTGCTTCTGAAGTTCCATACATTTCACAACAATTCCTTGATCAAATCATTAATAAGAGTCAATTCTAGATGAAGGAAAACGTTATTTTTCTTTTATGCTGAGACATTCCTCAGTATTTATTTGATTTGAAAAGAAAATGTAATTCTTCAGTTTCGGTCATCAAGTACAAAATATACAATGAGCAGTACATCCATATATGTATTAATATTATGAATATTTAATGCTATCAGGAACACATACATCCATCTATGCTCAATCTCATTATTGCTAGACGCAATTTGTCCATTTAAGAAGTTAGTGTCCTTATAATGGGACGAACCAACAGGTACGGCTCCACTTATATAAACACATTCAAACACAATAAACATTTTACTGCCACTATGAATGAAGGCTATATAAGCTTCAACACAATAATCCTGAAGACAGGTATCTATTTAATATATTTGGAGTCTCGTTCGTTATCTGGAATTTAACCAGACAAATCACTCCACGAACTAAGAACGGCCATGCACCACCACCCATAGATTCGAGAAAGAGCTATCAATCTGTCTTACACACACTTAAGTGCTCGGACCTCGGTAAGTTTTCCGCATGGAGTCAAATTAAGCCGCAGTGGCTCCACTCCTCGGTGGTGCCGTCACCGTCAACTTCCTTTAAGTTTCAGCTTTGCAACCATACTTCCCGCCCGCAGCCTCAAAAGCTTTGGTTTCCCGAAGCGACTGAGAGATGCCATAAAAGTAGCTACACCCAATTGCTAGCTGGCATCGTTTATGGTTAGAACTAGGCGGTATCTGATCGCCTTCGAATCTCTAACTTTCTGTTCTTGAATAATGAAAACATCTTTGGGAAATGCTTTCGCTCGTTAGTCTCCATGACGGTCCAAGAATCTCACCTCTCGCGTCGTAATACTAATGCCCCCAAACTGCTTCTATTAATCATTACCTCTTGATCTGAAAACCAATGAAAGCAGAACAGAGGTCTTATTTCATTATCCCATGCACAGAATATTCAGGCATTTGAAGCCAGCATTTGTTCAATGTAATTGTACCGGCCCACAATATACACTCGTATGAAGAGCACTAATGCAGGTTTTTTAATAGGAGGAATATATAAAAAAATACAAGTATTTAATTAAATATAAGAACTCCACCGGTAATACGCTTACATACATGGGCAGTAGGTACTACCACACTCAGGCGCGCCAGTTCTCACTGTGGCAGTTTTGTCCATGGTCATGAATAAGTAACACCATATGCTATTGAAGCTGGAGCTACGGTAGTTGCTGGCACAGAGTTCCGCCCTCTGATAGGCCCTTCTTGCGATTGGGTGTACTCATTCCCACTTATGAGTCTGACAGTATCTGGTGTTTGGCTGTCATTGGGTCCCTCTCTCCCTCTTAGGTTTGTTTACTGTCAGTTCATTTAAACACACTCATTCTCACTGTGCTAGTATCACTAGCACAAGGTGGTACCACACTACCCCACATGGTTGCTTCCCTGCAAGTCTCCTTCTCCACTCCAACCATGGCATACATGTAAAATCACCTTCCAGTCGTATAGCAGCCGAAAGTCTTTATTTAAAGCCATTATAATAAAGCACTGTTTCATTTGACGCTCTCATTGGTCCCTTCGACATAAATGCTCGCCTACACGTTTTTTGGCAACATAAGTATATACAAATTTCCTTTCTATTAAGATATATCCTACCATTTTGTTTCTTTTTAAAGAAAAAATATGGCGGAAAAATATGGCGGATATTGCCGAATATATATAAAAAGGAAATTTTGTATATACTTATCTTTGCCAAAAAACTTGTGTAGGGGCGAACGGTTTATATAAATCCGGCTCGAAGGACCAATGTTTGTGGGGGAGGCGTCAAATAAGTAGTCTTTATTATAATAATGGCACTTTATTAGGAACTTTCGGCTGCATATAACGAACTATACATTTGAAGTGATTTTACATATATACATGGTTGGAGTTATGGAGGTCGAAAGGAGACCACAAGGAGAGCGCATCTTGGATGGAATTAGTGAGTGAGTCTCTCTCAGTGAGTGAGTCTGTCTCACTGAGTGACTCTCTCACACTGAGTGAGGCTCAGTCAATGCTGTGTTCAGACTAGCAATGAACTGACATGAACAGCTCCCACATCTAAGGAAGGCAGCAGGCGCGTAAATTACCCACTCCCAGCTCGGGGAGGTAGTGACGAAAAATAACAATACAGGACTCATATCCGAGGACCTGTAATTGGAATGAGTACACTTTAAATCCTTTAAGAAGGACCTATCGGAGGGCAGGTCTGGTGCCAGCAGCCGCGGTAATTCCAGCTCCAATAGCGTATATTAAAGTTGTTGCGGTTAAAACGTTCGTAGTTGAACTTGTGCTTCATACGGGTAGTACAACGTACAATTGTGGTTAGTACTATACCTTTATGTATGTAAGCGTATTACCGGTGGAGTTCTTATATTTAATTAAATACTTGTATTTTTTTATATATTCCTCCTATTAAAAAACCTGCATTAGTGCTCTTCATCGAGTGTTATTGTGGGCCGGTACAATTACATTGAACAAATTAGCTGGCTTCAAATGCCTGAATATTCTGTGCATGGGATAATGAAATAAGACCTCTGTTCTGCTTTCATTGGTTTTCAGATCAAGAGGTAATGATTAATAGAAGCAGTTTGGGGGCATTAGTATTACGACGCGAGAGGTGAAATTCTTGGACCGTCGTAAGACTAACTTGAGCGAAAGCATTTCCCAAAGATGTTTTCATTATTCAAGAACGAAAGTTAGAGGTTCGAAGGCGATCAGATACCGCCCTAGTTCTAACCATAAACGATGCCAGCTAGCAATTGGGTGTAGCTACTTTTATGGCTCTCTCAGTCGCTTCCCGGGAAACCAAAGCTTTTGGGCTCCGGGGGAAGTATGGTTGCAAAGCTGAAACTTAAAGGAATTGACGGAACGGCACCACCAGGAGTGGAGCCTGCGGCTTAATTTGACTCAATACGGAAAACTTACCAGGTCCGAACATAAGTGTGTAAGACAGATTGATAGCTCTTTCTCGAATCTATGGGTGGTGGTGCATGGCCGTTCTTAGTTCGTGGAGTGATTTGTCTGGTTAAATTCCGATAACGAACGAGACTCAAATATATTAAATAGATATCTTCAGGATTATTGTGTTGAAGCTTATATAGCCTTCATTCATAGTGGCAGTAAAATGTTTATTGTGTTTGAATGTGTTTATATAAGTGGAGCCGTACCTGTTGGTTCGTCCCATTATAAGGACACTAGCTTCTTAAATGGACAAATTGCGTCTAGCAATAATGAGATTGAGCATAGATAGATTATGTGTGTCCCTGATAAGCATTAAATATTCATAATATTAATACATATATGGATGTACTGCTCATTGTATATTTTGTATGATAAAACTGAAGAATTACATTTTCTTTTTTCAAATCAAATAAATACTGAGGAATGTCTAGCATAAAAGAAAAATAACGTTTTCCTTCATCTAGAATTGACTCTTATTAATGATTTGATCAAGGAATTGTTGTGAAATGTATGGAACTTCAGAAGAAAAGTATTATCCATTATATTGAACAATAAATAATGTTCAATTAACATTGTTTTATACAACCTCAACTCATATGGGACTACCCCCTGAATTTAAGCATATTAATTAGGGGAGGAAAAGAAACTAACAAGGATTTTCTTAGTAGCGGCGAGCGAAAAGAAATCAGTTCAGCACTAAGTCACTTTGTCTATATGGCAAATGTGAGATGCAGTGTACGGAACATCAATATTCTAGTATGAGAAGTTAACGATTTAAGTCCTTCTTAAATGAGGCCATTTACCCATAGAGGGTGCCAGGCCCGTATAACGTTAATGATTACTAGATGGTGTTTCCAAAGAGTCGTGTTGCTTGATAGTGCAGCACTAAGTGGGTGGTAAACTCCATCTAAAACTAAATATAACCATGAGACCGATAGTAAACAAGTACCGTGAAGGAAAGTTGAAAAGAACTCTGTATAGAGAGTTAAATAGTACGTGAAACTGCTTAGAGGTTAATCCCGATGAACCTGAATATCCGCTATGGAAAATTCATCATTAGAATTGTAATATTTTAAACAATATTATAATAATAGTGGTCATTTTTTCCATATAAGGACATTGTAACCTATTAGCATAAATATTTATCATAAAATTATGTCTGATTGCTTATTTGAATTATATGCTTGTATTTTAACATAAAATAAAAAAGACATAAATTTGATAAAGTGCTGATAGATTTATATGATTACAGTGCGTTAATTTTTCGAAATTGTATAATGGCATAATTATCATTGATATTTGTGTTTATTATATGCACTTGTATGATTAACAATGCAAAAGATTCAGGATACCTTCGGGACCCGTCTTGAAACACGGATCAAGGAGTCTAACATATGTGCAAGTTATTGGGATATAAACCTAATAGCGTAATTAACTTGACTATTAATGGGATTAGTTTTTTAACTATTTATAGTTAATTAACGCAATCCCGGGGCGCTCTATATAGTTATGTATAATAATATTTATATTATTGATGCCTCTATCTGGAACGTACCTTGAGCATATATGCTGTGACCCGAAAGATGGTGAACTATACTTGATCAGGTTGAAGTCGGGAAACCCTGATGGAAGACCGTAACAGTTCTGACGTGCAAATCGATTGTCAGAATTAAGTATAGGGGCGAAAGACCCATCGAACCATCTAGTAGCTGGTTCCTTTCGAAGTTTCCCTCAGGATAGCTGGTGCATTTAACTGTTGTATAAAATAATCTTATCTGGTAAAGCGATTAGAGGCCTTAGGGTCGAAACGATCTTAACCTATTCTCAAACTTTAAATGGGTAAGAACCTTAACTTTTTTGATAACAGGTTGAGATATAATGTGCCCAGTGGGCCACTTTTGGTAAGCAGAACTGGCTCTATGGAATGAACCAAACGTAATGTTACGGTGCCTAAATAAACAACTCATACAGAAACCATGAAACTTTAGTGAGTAGGAAGGTACAATGGTGTGCATAGAAGTGTTTGGCGTAAGCCTGCATGGAGCCGCTATTGGTACAGATCTTGGTGGTAGTAGCAAATAATCGAATGAGACAATGGAGGACTGAAGTGGAGAAGGGTATCCTGTTGAGTATCCGTTTGTTATTTGAAATATGGGCCTCGTGCCCATCCTGGCAACGAGGAACGACCATAAAGAAGCCGTCGAGAGGTATCGGAAGAGTTTTCTTTTCTATTTTATAGCCGTACTACCATGGAAGTCTTTCGCAGAGAGATATGGTAGATGGGCTAGAAGAGCATGACATATACTGTTGTGTCGATATTTACTTCTCGGACCTTGAAAATTTATGGTGGGGACACGCAAACTTCTCAACAGGCCGTACCAATATCCGCAGCTGGTCTCCAAGGTGAAGAGTCTCTAGTCGATAGAATAATGTAGGTAAGGGATGTCGGTAAATTATATCCGTAACTTCGGGATAAGGATTGGCTCTGAAGATTGAGATAGTCGGGCTTGATTGGGAAACAGTAACATGGTTTATGTGCTCGTTCTGGGTAAATAAATTTTCCCCGGACAGTTTAGTAACGTAGCCAATTGTGGAACTTTCTTGCTAAAATTTTTAAGAATACTAATTGAGCACCCAATTAGTTCTTTTAAATTATAACGATTATCAATTAACAATCAATTCAGAACTGGCACGGACTTGGGGAATCCGACTGTCTAATTAAAACAAAGCATTGTGATGGCCCTAGCAGGTGTTGACAGTGCTTTGAATGTCAAAGTGAAGAAATTCAGCCAAATGCCTCGTCATCTAATTAGTGACGCGCATGAATGGATTCAGTCGCGATCGAACACTCGTTGGGTAAAGACGTGCCTGCGGACCGCTGCGAAGCATTCCAAATTCTCAAGAAACATAAACAACAGTTACTTGCGGCGAAATTATCAGGCCAGCTGTGCTCTGAGTGGTCACTGCAACCGTCACTGCTTGCGTGCAGTGCGCAAATAACGGCGCACTAATACTTACACACGCACACGCTTGTGCGCGTTATTTCAACACACACACGACAATAAAAATACAAAAACAAACAACAACACAGACAAGCACTCGCTGCTTAAGCTCGCCAGACGGGCAGCTTGCTTGCTCCCGCTCCCCCGTACCCCTCACCATCAAGATGGACAAGATGGACTAGCAAGCCGAGCCACGTGCTATACAGCCCATCAAAACCAACAGCACCAAGAGAAAGAAGACCAACACCACAGCTAGCAACCCTGACTCTGAGAATTCGAGCTGGACTAGCGAACCTGGAGAAAGGAGAAAGCCCGCGCGTGAACAGCGCAAACAGCCTTCCCGCGTACACCTACCAGACGGACCAAGCAGCAGCAAAGCTGCTAGAGAAAATCTAAGAAGCAACAGATTCGCTGCACTCTCGGTCAGCGATGACTACAATGAAGTCATAGGACTAGCTAAAGGCCAACCAAATAAGGAGCTTGCTAAAGAACCTAAGACGATCAAGCCACCACCGATTTTTATTCCAGACGTGACCAATATCAAAGCGCTTACCAATGCCATAACTGGCGCCCTTGGCAAAGCAGTAGAAGTTACATATAAAGCCACTAAAAACAACAACATCAGAGTAATGACGCAAGATGAAGCTAGCTTCACTGCACTTAAGGCATTTCTCAATGAGAATAACAAACGGTACCACACCTTTCAGCCCAGAGACGAAAGGGCCTACCGGATAGTGGACAAAGGCCTGCACCACTCCACTGAGCTGGACGATATCAAGGAAGGTTTAAGCAACTACGGGCACGAAGTAAGAGACCTATATAACCTCACACAAAAAAGCACGAAAAAACCCCTAAACATATTCTTCGTAAATCTCGAGCCGGAGAAAAATAACAAAGAGGCATACAAAATCAAAAGGCTTTGCTGCTCTGTGGTTACAGTCGAGCCCACATTGAAATTTAACGATGTCCCCCAAAGCTATAGCTACCAAGAATACGAGCACACTCAAAGATACTGCCACCTGGAACATAGATGTGTGAAATGTGGAGGCGGACACTCCACGTCGGAATGCTCAAAGAAGAGCAGTGACCCGGCCTTCTGCCTCCACTGCCAGGGGTCCCCATGTGGCCTCCTATAAAGGATGCACAGCCTTTAAGAAGGCAAAGAGCCTCTCAACGGTAAACAGACAGACAGCTCCAAGAGATGGACCTCCCCTAAACTCCAGCAAAGTGAATGCTAACATTAGCTTTGCTAAGGCTGCAAAGAGCACCTACAGAGATGCTGGAAACTGTTTGCTCCACATTATGCAAGAAGGTTTAGAGATCACGATCTGGAATGCTAACGGCCTGTGCAAAAACAGGCCTGAGGTTGAGCTTTACTGCAAGACCAACAACACCGAAATACTCATCATACCTGAAACCCATTTTTCTGAAAGATCTCAGCCAATCACCCCAACGGAAGAGCCCGCGGCGGAGCTGCCATTCTGATTCGTAGCAACATAAGGTATAAGATCCTGCCACCTATTCTAGAGGAGTGGATCCAATGCGCAAAAATAAGAGTGAGTACCACGCTGGGAGACGACACAATAGCCGCTGCCTACTGCCCCCCCAAGCACAATGCTAGGGACGAAGAATTCGGGAAGCTAATGGACAGCCTCGGCACAAGGTTTCTAATAGGCGGAGACTTCAACGCCAAGCACACCTGGTGGGGCTCCAGAACCAACAACCCTAAAGGCTACGTGCTGTTCAGGCAAACCCGCTTAAGAAATCTCGACTGGCACAGTACGGGCGCTCCTACATACTGGCCTACAGACCCATATAAGGTGCCTGACGTCCTGGACATCGCGATAACTCGTGGTTTGGACACTAGAGAAGTAGAGGACCTACTATTTAATCACAGCGCCATTGCCATCTCTATATTCACTGCAGCCATGCGGAAGTCTGCCCGCAAGAAGCTTATATATAAAGCCGATGATATTGGCAAATATCAAACCTGGCTGGTCAACTGCACGAATCCCAGCCCCCCACTGAATAGCCCGGAGGACATCGAAGCGGCAGTCACAGAGCTAACAACTCATATCCACAATGCAGCGTCACATGCAGCGCCAAGACTCTCAAACCGGCCCAGAGTTGAGAATAGAGACGTTCACCTCTGGTCACCACAAGTGGCCGAGCTGCTTGCTGAAAAAAGGCGTCTGAGGCGGGTCTGGTTCCTGTCCAGGAACCCGAGGGACAAGACAGTCCTAAATAGAATCACCAAGGAACTGAAAGAGATACTCGATATACTGAGAAAGGATGCCCTAGATAGTTTTCTCACGCAGCTTGCCCCTGACGATCCACAACATAATCTGTGGCAAGTAACCAAGCACATCAAAAGGCCACAGAAAAGAATCAACCCAGTAAGAAAAACTGATAGCAGTTGGTGTAGAACGGAAACTGACAGAGCGGATGCTTTTGCCGAGCACTTAGAAACTGTCTTCACCCCTTTCAGCAGGTGCACGCCAGATGAAGCAGCCGAAACTGCACACCAGCTACCTGTACCGCCCGAGGGAACGAAAACGATTCCCCCGGTACATGAAGAGGAGATAGCTGAATACATTACTGCGCTAAACAACAAAAAAGCCCCAGGCGATGATGGTATCAATGCAATGGCATTAAAGCTACTACCGCAAAGAAGCATCTCGTTCATCACCAAAATATATAACAGATGCATGGAAATCGGCTACTTCCCAGCGCAGTGGAAAAGTGCGCAAGTAGTAATGATACCTAGGCCTGGTAAACCTAAAGCTTATCTAGCCTCCTATCGCCCGATTAGCTTACTGCCAGCGCTCTCCAAGATACTAGAAAGAGTATTTTTGAGTAGAGTTTTGCCACTATTGGACGAGGCCGGTCTGATCCCAGACCACCAGTTTAGCATCAGGCGCTGTAACGGAACCCCGGAACAATGCCACAGAGTGGTTCAAACTATCCTCGACGCATTTGAGGAGAAAAAATATTGCTACGCCGTATTCCTCGATGTCAAACAAGCCTTTGACAGAGTTTGGCACCCTGGACTCCTGCAAAAGCTCAAGGGTAACCTTCCACACGCCTACTTCTTGTTTCTGGCTTCATATCTGGAGAACCGAACATTCCGAGTCAAATCTGGGGAAACAGTGTCCAACACCAAACACATCCATGCTGGCGTCCCTCAAGGCAGAGTACTGGGTCCGCTGCTCTATAACGTGTACACAGCTGACTTGGCCCGTTCGCCGACAATACGGCATTTCTCACCATCTCGCAATCACCTTGCGAAGCTAGTTCACTGATGCAGATGCAATTGAACCTCGTCAACGGCCGCAAAAGCGGTGGAATATTACAGTCAATGGCGACAAGTCAACTACGACCACCTTTGCACTCCGCTCGGGTAACTGTCCACCAGTTCAACTAGACGGAGTCACAATACCAGAAGAACCCACTCCCAAATATCTTGGAATAACGTTAGACAGGAAACTCACCTGGAGAGCACACTTAATTAAAAAGTGAAACCAGTGTGAGCTGCGGCTAAAGGCCTACTACTGGCTTATGGACAGGAGATCAAGGCTTTCCACCTCCTCCAAGATTCTGACCTACAAGGCGATCATCAGACCAATCTGGACCTATGGAATCCAGCTCTGGGGTACAGCCTGCAGGTCCAATATCCAGATCATTCAAACATTTGAAAACTAAGCACTACGCATCGCTACAAACGCACACATATATCATGATAACGCCACCATTCACGATGTTCTCAAGTTCCCTGGGTAAAAGACAAGATTGCCAAAAGCGGCAGACGATATATCCAGCGATTACACAACCATTCAAACACACTAGCCATTTGTCTGCTAGACAACAGCCAACAAAGAAGAAGACTCTGCAGAGCCCACCCACTGGATCTCCCATGGGACAATATAGCCACTTGACCTTTAGTCCTGGAATAACATAGCCATTTAACTTGCTCTAAGAATAACACCTAAACTAAGATCAATAATTGAAATACACATAAGCTAAGTTTATAATTATACAATTTAATGGTTGTCCACGAAGGATAGTATTAAATCAATTTACACTCCCGTTACAAAAAAAAAAAAAAAAAAAAAACATGCGTGTATATGTACCATAATATACATGTTACATGTTACATGTTACATGTACATGTTCATTATTATATGCGCATACATTATATAAATGCAACAATCTAAATTTAAAGTGTTGTACCTGTTTTCAGGTTAATGCTTTGCATATTTCTATAAAAATATTTATTTTTTGTATCTATATAAAAATGTTATTTAAATATACCATGCTTTTAAAGAACATGTAAAACTAAGACATTTCGCAACACTGTTTAGGTATAAAAAGATTTATTGAAGGAATTGATATATGCCAGTAAAATGGTGTATTTTTTATTTCTTTCAATAAACATATTTGTGACGTAGTGAAATCAACCAAAACAAATTAATCACTCTAAGCGGTGGATCACTCGGCTCATGGGTCGATGAAGAACGCAGCAAACTGTGCGTCATTGTGTGAACTGCAGGACACATGAACATCGACATTTTGAACGCATATCGCAGTCCATGCTGTTTGGTACTTTAATTAATTTTATAGTGCTGCTTGGACTACATATGGTTGAGGGTTGTAAGACTTTGCTAATTAAGTTGTTTAAATAATTTTTTCTGGAGTTTTAAGCATATGAGAAAACTGAAGAATTATATTTTCTTTTTTCAAATCAAATAAATACTGAGGTATGTCTAGCATAAAAGAAAAATAACGTTTTCCTTCATCTAGAATTGCCTCTTATTAATGATTTGATCAAGGAATTGTTGTAAAATGTATGGAACTTCAGAAGAAAAGAATTATCCATTATATTGAACAATAAATAATTCAATTAACAATGTTTTATACAACCTCAACTCATATGGGACTACCCCCTGAATTTAAGCATATTAATTAGGGGAGGAAAAGAAATCAGTTCAGCACTAAGTCACTTTGTCTATATGGCAAATATGAGATGCAGTGTACGGAGCATCAATATTCTAGTATGAGAAGTTAACGATTTAAGTCCTTCTTAAATGAGGCCATTTACCCATAGAGGGTGCCAGGCCCGTATAACGTTAATGATTACTAGATGGTGTTTCCAAAGAGTCGTGTTGCTTGATAGTGCAGCACTAAGTGGGTGGTAAACTCCTTCTAAAACTAAATATAACCATGAGACCGATTGTTACGCGGCGCTCGCCTCTTACGCTGGAAGTGCACCGTTAAAATTGGTTTGTACATACAGAAGTCGATATCATGCAGTTGCACAATTTGCCTTTTCGTCGAGGTTCACTTTCGTTTTGTGCTTGCAGCTGAGCAGAAGTGTTAGAGAAGATAAGCGCGTGCGGAGCACGAATGTAAGTCTCATAAACTTGTAAAATACATATATGTTTTTTTTTTGTTTTTTTTTTTGGGTTAAAATTCTTTTATTTATGGCTAATCTTCTGTTACTCTTGCTTAGCAACTTTTATCAGCGTGTGTTTTGATTAATGATAGCTTGAATTAAATATTTACATAGTGTGTGTTTATGTACATGTTATTTTGCTTCATTAAAGGCGGCGTTTGGCCAGGTCTATTTGATATGACTTTTTAAGCCTCCTTCTTTTTCGCCTCCTTAGCAGGTTCCTTGCCAGGACGTTAGGGTGGTTGCGGAGCTTAAATAGGTAGTTTGTTGCTTGATTGTTCATAACGTCTCCTACCATAGGAACCTTAACCCATATCGCCACGCAGGGGCAAGGATTACTTTATAGATAAGTACTTTGTTTCGGAGCGAGAGTTTGTTATTTGGGTTAAGCAGCCAGCTCAGACGTTTGATTTTGCTTTTCAAGCCGTAGGTAACCTCGGTGACGTGTTTTTGAACGTAAGTCGGGTGTCGAGTGTGATCCCTAGGTATTTATGGTCAGGCACCTGCTCTAAGAGCTCGCCATGGAGAAAAAGTCCGGGGCTGGAGTCCTTGCGCAGGGTGTGAGTGACCGTGGCACATTTTTGAGGGTTCACTGAGATATTCCACCTACAAGCCCAGTTTTCGAAGCGCTTCAGATATTCCTGCAGTATGTCCGTTGCTTCGTATACGCAATTATTCTTGGCAAGGATTGCCGTGTCATCAGCAAACGTAGCCACCAGGAGATCCTGCCGACTGACAAGGGCCATTTCACTTGCCGTGGGCATATCGTGCGTGAAGAGGCTGTATAGCGTGGGACCCAAAACGCTACCTTGTGGAACGCCCGCTATTATGCGTTTGGTATGAGAGGCTATGCCATCCTGTACCACTCGAAATGTCCTGTCGTTCAGGAAGCTTGCAATGATGTTAAAGAGCTGCGGATTTAATTTGCCCTTTATCTTGGAGAGGAGTCCTGCGTGCCACACCCGGTCGAAGGCTTGTTGGATGTCGAGGTATGCTGCCACCACATACTCTTTCCTGTGAAAGCCGTCCAAAATAAAGTTTGTGACCCGATGGAGTTGCTCAGGGGTACCGTGTTTGAGTCGAAACCCACACTGGAACTTCGGGATTAGGCGTTTTATTTCCGGGGTATCCAGGATCCTTCTTAGGATGCACCTTTCCAGAATCTTGCCAAAGGCAGGCAGGAGGCTGATGGGGCGATAGGATTTCAGTTGATTAGGTGGCTTTCCGCTCTTGTGCAACATGACGATATGTGCCTTCTTCCAAGCCACTGGAAAGTAACCTAGCCGAAGAGCTGCATTAAAAATGGCGACGAGAAAAAGTACCACCTTGTATGGCAGAAGCTTAATTGTCTGGTTGTCCAACCTATCTTCCCCAGGGGGTTTGTTGCTTTTTAAGCTCTTTATCTCCTGCTTCACTTCTTGGAAGGTGATTGGTGATACAGGGAGTGACATTTGGAGTGGCGCTTCCAGTATTTGCGCGACTCGCTGTATCCTTCCATGCGATGCGGTCTCAAACGGCTTGAAGCGCTCCTCTAGGTTGCAGGCGAAGGCTTCAGCTCTGTCCATTGGCGATCTAGCCTAGGTGCCATCGGGATGTCGAACGGGAAACTTTGGCGCAGCTTGCCGCTTGTATCGACTGGTAAGTTTCCACAGCGCGAATTTGGAGCTCTCGTCTGCCGTTGCTTCCTCTAGCATGGTGTCTGTGGCTTTTCTTCTCAGTAAAGTTAACTCCTTCCTGACCCTGTTGGCGATACGGCGATAAATCCTGTCGATTCTGGTGTCCTGGGTACGGACGTACTCCCTCCTCAGTCGCTTTTTCAGGGAAAGAAGGCCTTCAACGATGGGGGGAAGCGTCCTTGTAAATTGTCTTGTAGGCGTAGAGTACATTTGTGCTGGCGCAGCGTTGGCAGCCGCAGTATGTACTTGATCCAGCAGGGTTTGAACTGCAGCGTCGGCATCCTCGGCTGTCAAGATCGGCATGTTTAGATCTATCATGCCATTCAGTTCAGTTTTGAAGCGTTGTATGTCCGATTGAAGGGTGACAAGCCTTCGCTTTTTTGGGGTCCTCTGAACAGACGTAGAGACCGTTGCAATGAGTGGTAGATGGTCGGATGACAGCTCATACTCTTCACAAACTGATATTACGCTGTTGGGGATGCCCTTGTATATAAAGAAGTCAATGCACGAATGGGTACTTTGCCTGTTGTACGGGAAGTGGGTAGGTCTCCCAGTGGCCAAGACCTGGGCTGAGCAGCTGGTGAGCGCTTCATGCAGCGCAATGCCTCTGTTGTCAGCTCTGTAGCTTCCCCACAGCCTGTGTTTGGCATTGAAGTCGCCTCCAACGATGAATTTATTACCAATCTGATCAAGGAGAGAATCGAATCCAGCTCGGCTCCAGGATAGATTTGGTGGTAGATATATTGCAGCTACGGGTATTTCACCCAAAGGAGTCCCCACCATAATAGCAGCCATCTGTGTGGTGCTGGAGGTCATCTGTTGTAGTTGGTAGTGCACCAAGTCCTGCTTGACTAGCACAGCAGCCCCTCCTCTGGCTCGACCTGCTGGGTGATCCGCACGGTAGCAAGCATATCCCTCCGTGGCGAAGTACAGGCCAGCGTGTAGGTGCGTTTCTGAGACAAGCATGTTGTCTATTTCATGTTTTCTCAGAAATAGTTTAAGCTCGTTTGCATTTTGTATGATGCTGCGAGCGTTCCAGGATCCGAGGCGCATCTGGGCAGCCATTAATTGCGGTGAGTGGTAAGACCGAGCTGTGGAGGACCTTGCGCGTCCTTCAGCTCCTTGATGCTGACTAGGGATAGTTGCGACCGCAGCATTAAGTGCTGCGATCGACTGCTGGAGTCCTTGGAGGATGCTTCCGAGGGACGTGTCTTGCCCCTGAGATCCATGCTGTAGGTATTGTGGCTGCATTGTTGTAGCGGTGGGCTGGTTGGTGCACATGGGTTGCTGGTAAGTTTTGCGTCCTGGCTGCAACGCATCAGCATACGACAGGCCTTGTTGCACAATTCTGGAGGGTACAAACTGCGAGTTGATGCGCCATGCAGGTTGCTGTTGGTTGTGTCGTGACGGGGGGGCAACATTGATGGCCGGTTGTCTGGCATTCAAGCGCTGCTGGTATGCTTTGCATCCTTTATAATAAGCAGCATGGTTCCCCTCACAGTTTGAGCATCGTAGGTCTGCCACCGTTTTGGCCTTGCACTGCTCCGAGTTCGTCCAATGGGGCTGGCCGCACCTACCGCATTTGAGCTGTTTGAGGCAATAGTTTTTAGTGTGGTCGAACTCATAACAGCGATAACATTGCCTGATGCTTTTGTTCTTTCTAGGGAGCTCGATTTGGACCCGTTGACGGCCAATTTTGATAATGCGAAGCGCGACCCTATTGTTAGGAGCCTGCCTTAGGTCTACATACCAGTAGTTGCGACTTGGCGAATCGTTTGTGGGGTTCGCATTGGCGTCATTTGTGGGTAGCCTGGTCCCCGGGTTATATAGGTTTGTCACAACGTGGCCGTGTGTTGAAGAAGCGGCTAAGTTTTTGACAACTACGCGAAACGGTCTGTCCTCCTTGAGACAGAAGTGCGTAAACTGAACCCTGACTTCAGTGAGCTTGCGAATAATGGCTCTGTGAGTGTCAGAATCTTTCGCGTAGATTCTCAGGGCGCCAGAGGGAGAGACCTTAAATTCGAAGGCATCTGGGCCAGCTGCCTGCTCGAGGCTCTGTTCCATTGCGACGATGTCGTTGACTCCGGGAACTGTTATGGGCCTGGGCTTGGGGACCTTTTTTGCAGCTTGAGGTTCGGCTTGAGCTGGAGCTTCGTCGGCAATTTCCATCTCGTCGTCTTCGATGTCAGAGGCTTCTTCCTGGGGCGCAAGTGGAGCATATCTGTTCCCATTTGACGGGGAGGCACTGGAAGCAATGTAATTTTCACCTGCTTTGCTGGTCTTCCCGTTTTTTGTGGGTACCCTCCCTTTTTTGACGGCTCCGGCCTTTAGCGTTGTTCCTCGCCGTTTTTTTGTTTCAGCCGTTTGCCATTCGACCAGCGGTTCCTGGAAAGCTGGCATAATGCCTTTGCTCCTTAGAGCGTGCAGAGCAGAGTTTTGGTTGAATTGAGCGCTGCAAGACGCAGCTGCCGGGGAAGAGCTCTGCGCGCCATGTGTAGTGACCGTCATGGGCTGGAAAGCATCATTGGCAGTTTTGGGTCGTGTTCCAGTGGGCTCCAGTGCGGCACGGCTTGTAACAGTGGAGGCAGAGGAGGCAGCCATCCCTCAGGGATGTACAGGCGCGCCTCGTACATGTCAACAGGTTGAGATCTAGTTGCTTCAGTGAGCGGGCCTGGAATCCCCTGAACTTGATTGCTGTTGTCTTCGGGATTAGCTGGTGGTAAGATGTTGCTGATTACTGCATGACTGGTGCAGGTGTTGCTGCGTGTGTTGTATGCATGGGCAGCAGGGACGTCTTCGTTTTTTAAGTTTTTATTTGCCATGGCAGCCTGACAGTTGTTTAAGCTGGCTGCCATTGTTGTGGCCAACTCGGCATTGTTATTGGCAGCACTGGCTTTGACAACTCCCAGTTTTTGCGTTTGTGCAAATTGCACATTAGCAGTTTTGATTTTTGGTTCTTTCTTTATTTTAGGCACTTTTACGACGTACGTAGCGAATTGAATCGTGTCGTATCGTACATCGAATCGAATGTTGTTTCTTTTCGACGCTAGAAATCCCTGCCAAATACGCGCCCGGCGCGACTCTCGGCGCCAACATTCTGAAATATTCTCTGCTGCAGAGAGTGTCTGAGGTATTCTCTGCTACGGCGGAGATTTCTGCGAAGCAAGCGACTTGCAAAGTCACAACCTGAGAGACACGTGTTGCCTATAGAGACACGTGTTGCCATAACCTCAAAGCGGACTTCACTGTATTGGAGTGGCGAGATGGCTGACGGTGATGAACAAGATGCAAGTGCGAGAAGGACGACAAGTAGTAATCAACCCGGTGGAAATGCAACGCTTGTAACGGCATGGTCAACGGGACAGGCTGACGAATCGCCTGTCCTCGCTGGAGTTCAAGATAAAGTCGCCGGCCTAGAAAAGGGTAACGGAGCAGCAAACATAGAAATTTATAGCGGCTATCCGTCTACGTCGTCTGCTACTGGTCCAAGGGAAAGTTCAACACCGACGCAGCAAAGAACTGAGAAAGAGGGAGCATTCTTCAACCCTTTGGGATGCCAGAACGTGATCTGCAAGCAGAAACAGGTTGCGGCTAATTGGAGTGTACACCCTAGTTTGCCATATCAAGCAAACACGGCGGTGTTTAACCAGGCTACGGAGCCCAGTACTGCCGCGTACATGGGCCACACAGGTCTGGGAGCGCTTAATAGATCGATAGAGCACCCGCCGCGGCAGCAATTCGATAATGTACATTCTCATGCTGCGACGCCTTGGAATGGACCGCTGACATCTGCGCAAATCAGTGCGCGACATGTAATCAGCAAAGATTTACCAATATTTACTGGCAAACCAGAGGAATGGTTGATCTTTATCAGCAATTATGAGCAATCCACAGAGAGATGTGGATTCAGCAATGACGAAAATCTCATCCGGCTTCAGAAGTGCCTCAAAGGGCAAGCCCTGGATGCGGTGCGTGGGAAGCTTATGATACCAGCTACAGTGCCGTATGCTATAGGCACATTGCGAATGCTGTATGGCCGCTCTGAAACAATACATGCTGCGTTGCAGCAAAAGCTACGAGAGGAGCCAGCAATAAAATCGGACAATTTGAACACTGTTATCCGACTGGCCTTAGCTGTCCAAAACTACTGCGCAACGATAGCGGCCATTGGTATGCACGAATATCTTTACGATCCCGCGCTGTTAAACGAACTTGTTGCTAAGATGCCCAGCAATATGAAATTGGACTGGGGTCGGCATCGAATGTCAAATGATGGTAGTAGTTTGGTCGCCTTTGATAACTGGCTGTTTAATGTGGCTATGTGCGCCACTATGGTCACGCCCTACGAGATACCACGGACTGATAACGAAAAGAAGAGCTCCACGAAAACCACTAGAGAGCGAATTTTTGTGCACAACACGGTAGACAAACCTGAGGGTTCGCAGCAACAGCGTTATCAACAGGAACAGGAGAGAGTTTCGTGTACAAAGTGCGCTGGTAACCACCGTCTTTCAGATTGCGGCGACTTTAGAGCCATAGGTACAAAACAGCGGTGAGAACTTGTCAAGGAAAATCGGCTCTACTTTTGCTGCTTTATGCGATATCGTGCACAACAGTGTAAAACAAAGAAGAAATGTCACGTGGATGGTTGCGAGTCAACGCACCATGTACCGCTACATACACCTACCACGAGCGGTAGTAAAGATGAGCACACGGGCCAAGATAGCAACAAGTCAATGTCAATGGAATCTGCCGTTATGTTTCATGCCAGGTCAGCAAGTAAGACACTGTTTCGATATGTTCCAATCACGCTCTATAGTAAATCAAAAAGCGTGCGCGCATATGCATTAGTGGATGAAGGAGCTGAGTGTACGCTAATAGAAAGAGCGCTTGCAGACGAGTTGGAACTAGATGGTCCGGCGACCCAGCTGTGTCTCAAATGGACAGGCGACATAACCAAGAACGAACCTGAGTCTATGTCTGTGGCTGTGAGCATTTCAGCTCCAGAACATAATGCGGTACAGTATGCGTTGAAAAACGTGCGAACTGTAGCGAACTTGGACTTACCAGAGCAAAGTATCGGGCCACAGTTGCTTAAGTCTCGGAAGTATTTATCTATGCTTCCCATCCTGCCGTATAACAACGTAAAGGCTTAGCTTATTATCGGCTTGGACAACATCAAAATAACTGCACCCCTGGAGATACGAGAAGGTGAAAACGACGACATAGCAGCGCGAAGCAGACTAGGATGGGCTGTATATGGCCGCCCTATGGTGGGTGAAAGCACCACGCCTCGTCTGCTACATATTTGCAAGTGCAGTGCGACACGTGGGATGGATGAGGCTCTGAAGAGCTATTTTGCCCTGGAGTCACTAGGTGTGAGCGTCTCCTCAAATCCGCTGAAATCCAGAGAGGACGAACGCTCGATGCAGATAATGGAGGCAACAACAAATTATCTGGAAGACGAAAAGCGCTGGCAGACTGGCCTGCTATGGCGGTTTGATCCCATTCATATGCCAGACTCTTACCAGATGGCGGTTAAGCGCCTTAAATGTCTAGAGGCAAAGATGTTCAAAGACCCACCACTAAAGGAGTTCATGATGAACACGATGCACGACTATAAACAGAAAGGATATATCCGCCGGCTGAAGGATATAACACGATGTCGTGGTTTCTTCCTATCTTTACAGTCACCAATCCGAACAAGCTAAAGACACGCTTGGTATGGGATGCAGCCGCCAAAGTTAGTGGCACGTCGCTGAACGATTGTTTGCTTAAAGGTCCAGATACACTAGCATCTTTGATGGGCGTGCTAATACGCTTCAGAGAGCGCCCTATCGCCGTATCCGGCGACATACGGGAAATGTTTCATCAGGTCAAGGTGCGCCGAGAAGACCAAGCGGCTCAGAAGTTTCTCTGGCGTGATAGAGATTCGTCGCGCTCTCCCGAAACGTACGTTATGCAAGTCATGGCGTTCGGAGCATCCTGTTTGCCAGCCCTAGCAAATTACATCAAGAATCGCAATGCCGAGCGGTTTGTAGCGGAGCATCCGGATGCCGTAAAGGCGATTTGCGAAAACACATTTGTAGACGACTGGCTGCAGTCGGTAGATTCAGAATCCCAAATGATGCAGTTAGCTGAGACTGTAAAAAGGATTCATGCTAGTGGCGGTTTCGAGATGCGCCACTGGACATCAAATTCAAAGCAAGTTATGCAGGCGCTGGAAGACGACTGCGAGGGCTTGGACAAGCGTATCAGCGCTCAGGATGAAGCGCAAGAAAAGGTCCTGGGCCTGTGGTGGCTACCTGGACAAGATCTGTTGACCTTTGTGGTAAAGCCGAACTTGCTTGCAAAAGCATCTAAGGAGCGCCCAACTAAAAGACGCGTTCTAAGCATGGTCATGTCTATTTTCGACCCGCTTGGGCTGCTAGGATTCTTTAATATACGCGCCAAGATCATCCTTCAGAACATATGGCGATCCAACATCGGATGGGATGACGACCTTACCAAAGAAGACGAAGCGGATTGGCGACACTGGCTAGATCTAGTTTCAAAGTTGAATACTGTCCGTATTCCACGGTGTATGAAGTGGGTGAGCCGAACCCAGACTGTACAGATGCACACATTCGTGGACGCCAGTATTAATGCTTATGCAGCAGTTGTATATTTGCGGGCTGAACATGATGGCCAAGTACATTGCAGTTTAGCCGCCTCAAAAACGAGAGTAGCACCCTTGAAGCCCGTGTCTATACCTCGTATGGAAATAATGGCCGCAGTCTTAGGTCTGAGACCTGCCAAATGTATCCAAAATGAAATGTCGGTACGCATACATAGACGAACATTTTGGACGGATTCAAAGGACGTGCTTCTACTGGATCCAGTCCGATGCTCGAAAGTTCCAACAATTCGTAGCGCTTCGCATCGGAGAGATTTTAGAAGAATCAGATGTGGACAGCTGGCGCTGGGTCCCATCAGCTCAAAACGTGGCAAACGATGGCACAAAATAGACCAAAACGCCTGAAATTCACGGCTCGACCAGGTGGTTCAATGGACCACCATTTTTGTATCTAGAAGAATCGCGTGGCCACGCACAGAAAAGGGCTCGGCAATAAACATGTTATACCATGCTGAAGAACAAGCCAATCACACGTCCTCTTGGAGATGTATTCTGCCGGATCTGCAGGACTTCAGCAAGCTGGAGAAATTGAGAGCCGCACAGCTATGCGTACTGGATTACCTACGGATTGTTACTAAGAAGACCAAATTGGACGGGCGATTAGAGCTGCAGAAGATGCTGCTCCTTAAACGCAGCAAAGAAATGGATGTGATTTGTATTCGAATATGCCAAGAAGAGGAGTTTTATAGTGAGATTACCTCCCAAAAGCCTGCTCTTCAAGCTCTCTCTTTATATAGATGACTCGGGCATTCTACGTATTAAGGGACGGATAGACAATATAGAATATATAGATAATTCTGCCAAGACGACATCGATTGACGTATCTGCTTGTTGAGTTTTATCACCGCAAATATCATCACATGCACAACGAAATCGTCGTAAACGAACTGCGTCAGCAGTACTGGGTCTGTAGCTTGCGAGCCTTGGTGAAAGAAGTCTCCAGTGCTTGCCCAGCGTGCCGTATACGACGCGCCCGCCCAAAGTCACCAGACGTACTAAGTGGTTCCAACCGCCAATCGAACCAATATCAGTCGATGACATCGTCATAATAGTGGACAATGGTGCCAAACGAAACTGTTGGACAAGAGGAGTGGTAATCGACGTGCACCGTTCGAAAGACGGCCAGGTCCGAAGCGCCGTGGTGCGAACCGCCGATGGAATTATTACTCGCCCCGCCGTCAAGCTAGCTAAGCTTGACATTAAAGTTGGTAACACACTGCACGGACGTTCGTGAATTACAGGGTGGGGAATGTTACGGGACGAAGTGAAAATGTCTATTGTCACTAAGTCCTACTGGGCATCGCATTTTTCTGTAAGCGGCGCTCGCCTCTTACGCTGGAAGTGCACCGTTAGAATTAGTTTGTACATACAGAAGTCGATATCATGCAGCTGCACAATTTGCCTTTTCGTCGAGGTTCACTTTCGTTTTGTGCTTGCAGCTGAGCAGAAGTGTAAGAGAAGATAAGCGCGTGCGGAGCACGAATGTAAGTCTCATAAACTTGTAAAATATATGTAAATCATTAAATAATGAAAGATAAAAAAGATTTCAGCCCAATCGTACGTAGCGAATTGAATCGTGTCGTATCGTACATCGAATCGAATGTTGTTTCTTTTCGACGCTAGAAATACCTGCCAAATACGCGCCCGGCGCTACTCTCGGCGCCAACACCGATAGTAAACAAGTACCGTGAGGGAAAGTTGAAAAGAACTCTTAATAGAGAGTTAAATAGTACGTGAAACTGCTTAGAGTGTTTGTGGGGGAGGCGTCAAATAAGTAGTCTTTTATAATAATAGTGGCACTTTATTAGGCCCTTTCGGCTGCATATAACGAACTATACATTTAAAGTGATTTACATATATTTGGTTGGAGTTATGGAGGTGGAAAGGAGACCACAAGAAGAGTGCTGAGCGCATCTTGGATGGAATTAGTGAGTGAGTCTCTCTCAGTGAGTGAGTCTGTCTCACTGAGTGACTCTCTCACACTGAGTGAGGCTCAGTCAATGCTGTGTTCAGACTAGCAATGAACTGGCATGAACATTCTCCCCCCCCCCCCTGTCAATATGCAGATTGCAAGGATTCCTATTGCGTGCATGTGCCAGAGAGTATCCATCCAAACTTAGTATTTTGAGCCATCGGCAGACCGCCTTGGCTCGGGAGGATACCTGGTAGGATGATGTCTGGGTAGACGTCGGCGCCGAGTACCAAAGGTACTGGAGATGGACGGAACCAGTCGTTGTCCGCCAAAGCGACGTTGCTAAACGGGTCCTTCATGTCCGGCTTGGGGGTGATGTGCCGCTGGAGGGCGACGAGCCAGAAGCTCTTCTTGTGGGCCTGTTGTTTGACCGAGAGGGTCGAGCGCTACGGGGATCCCGCATGTGGAGTAAGGTGTGGTGGTCTTTTTTGCAAATTTTGCACTTGGCTCCACTGCGACATGATTCCCCTGAATGCTGGTGAGCCAGGCAGTTGGAGCAATATTTGTTAATTAAAACGGCTCGGAGACGCTTCTCGGGCGTGAGCTTCAAGAAGCGCTGGCACTCGCGTAGCGCATGGATGCCTCTACACACCCGGCATCTAAAAGAGTCCGTTCCTTGGCGTTGAGTGGATGCCTTCGTTGACGGTGCCATGCTGGTTCTCTACAGAGGAGTGAACTGGAGAATAAGATGTAGGAGAGGTGTTATTATGTGATGGTTTTGTTTGAAAGAGGGATTAGTTGCTTTTAAGGATTAGTAGGTGGTGTTATTTGCCTCAGTAGGAAGAAGGACCAATTTGGCTATTGGCCTTCGGATGACACCACGAGCGGTAAGCACGTCCACTACGCGGACCTTATCATCTGTGCCTGGGCAAGCCAGCTGGACTCGGCCAAGGCGTTATTCATTTATTGGTAGGTTATCTTCCTTGATAACTACCATATCACCGACTTGGAGGTCCCTTGTAGGGAACTGCCATTTGTTTCGCTTATGGAGCTCTTTTAAATACTCATTCTTCCACCGGAAGCAGAATTGCTGGTGGAGCGCTTTGAGTCGCTGCCAGCGGTTAATTATCGTAATAGCGTCTTCTTTGATTACTGGCTCGTTAGTTGCCAGCAGAGGGCCACCAACTAGGAAGTGGCCTGGACTTAGAGCTAATAAATCAGTCGGATCTTCCGACATTGGAGAGATTGGCCTGGAGTTAAGGCAGGCTTCAATCTTGGAGAGGAGAGTCGCGAACTCCTCAAATGTATATTTTGAGGATGTGGTGGATTTGTAGAAGTGGGTCTTAAAGCTTTTGACACCTGCTTCCCACAATCCGCCCATGTGAGGAGCGCCAGGAGGATTGAAATGCCAACACAAGTTTTGATGGCTATGCTTGGATAAGATGAGCTCTTTGGTCGCTTGCAAGAAATCTCTCGAAAGAACGGATGACGCTCCCACAAATGTTTTCCCATTATCTGAGTACATCTGTTGTGGAAGGCCACGTCTTGCGATAAATCGCGAAAATGCGGCCAGGAATCTCTCCGTGGTTAGATCTGTTGTGGCTTCTAAATGGATTGTTGTCGTGCTGAAACAAACGAAGACACAGACATAACCCTTGGTAATTTTGCATGCTCGACCAATGTAGCTTTTAATATCGAAAGGTCCGGCAAAGTCTACACCCGTATGTGTGAAGGGTCGGGAAAAGGTTGATCTCGCCCTTGGGAGCTCGCCCATAAGTTGGGTCTGGAGTCGTCTGCGGTGTATTACACAGACCTTGCAGGAGTTTATGGTAGATTTTACCAGGACCTTGAGCTTTGGGATCCAGTATTTTGCTCTTATGAGGCGCATTACCAACTGATTGCCTCCGTGAAAATCAAATGAGGTGGGTAACTCGGACCAGGAGGCGTGAAAAATCACAATTGGCCGGAATGATTATGGGGTGCCGCTCATCATGGCCTAACGAGGTTGACGCTCTCACCCGTCCACAGGATCGCAGAATACCCCTTTGATCGATGAAAGGGGTTAAATTGCGAATGCTGCTTGATCCTTGAATTGGCTTCTTATCGAGCAAACAGCTATACTCCTTAGGATAAGCTTGGCGTTGAGTATACTCGATAAGTCGGAACTGAACTCTCGTAAGTTCTTCATTACGGAGCTCGGCGGGAAAGTGGATCGCTGGATTTCTACAGCGCTGGATAAAGCGACAGACATATGCGATAACTCGCAATGCCTTGTCGAATCTGGAGAATCGTTCCAGAAGGTTATAGGAGGGTAGCTGTGAGACATTGCACTTCACTGCGCGTTGTTCAATCTCTGTCTCAAGTACCGTAACAGGAACTGGCCATTGGTCTTGTGGTAGTTGTAACCATTCCGGTCCATGCCACCACCAAGTGCTGCCCAATAGGACCCGAGGAGAAACCCCCCGACTGGCTAGGTCAGCTGGGTTATGTTCGGATCGAACATGGGACCATTTGCCATTGGTTGATGTTATCTTGGCTACCCGGTTAGCCACAAAGGTAGACCATTTGCATGGCGGTTTATCCAACCAGGCAAGAACAATAGTGGAGTCTGTCCAATTGAAATTTTCTCTACTCTGGATGGGGAGCTGAGGAATAAGAGCCGTGGTGAGCTCGGAAAGAAAAACGGCACCACACAGCTCTAAGCGTGGGGTGAACCGTCTTAACTGGCGCGACTCTCGTTTTTGCTGCGAGAAGGTGAGTGGAGATGCATCCGTTGATCTCGACGCGCAGATAAAGTGCAGCACCATATGCGCGCTGAGACGCGTCGCAGAAGCCGTGAAACTGCACCTTTGCCTTTTGCTGAAAATCGACCCATCTTGGAATACGGATCTCTTCGAGAGAGGGATAGTCGGTTAGGAAGTCATGCCAACGTTGAACGAGATCTTCCGGCAGGGAATCATCCCACCCCAGCTCTTGTAGCCAGATCTCTTGCATGAAAATCTTTGCTCGAACTATCACAGGTGCTAGCCATCCAGCAGGATCGAACAATTTCGCAATCTGTGATAGTACTTCACGTTTAGTAAGCGAAGGCTGAGATACCATTTTGAACGGAGCAAAGAAAAACTGGTCTGTTGTGGCTTGCCATCGAATGCCTAGCGTTTTAGCGACGCTGGTATGGGGCACAGTTTACCCCAAAGGTAACTGTATTGAGTTCGAAGTCGCAAAGTTCTTCGTTCTCATTGCGAAATAGTATTCGTTGGTAGGGCGTATGTCTTGGATCGACCTGGATTTGCCGATACATCTTAGTTATATCGGCATTGAAAACGTAGCGGTAGAATCGCCACTTTAGTATCTGAATCGTCAGATCGGATTGGAGTACTGGTCCCGTGTGTAAGATATCATTTAGACTTTTGCCATTGGAAGACGGGCTGGAGGCGTTAAACACAACGCGAACCTTTGTTGTGGTGCTGTCGGGCTTAAAAACAGCATGATGCGGCAAGTAAAAATTATTGGGGTTGCTGTTTGGAGAGACTTGTGTCATATGACCTAAGTCGAAGTACTCCCGAATCACGGAGTCGTACTGCTCTTTCAAAGGAGGGTTTCTTTCTAAACGATTCTCGTTCTTTAGAAACTGAGCTAGTGCGATAGATCTTGAATGCCCTAAGTCTATGTGATTAGGTTCTTGGAAAGGTAGGGTGACGACATATCTGCCATTCTCGTTCCTTGTTGTTGTTCGGATGAAATTGCTCTCACAAAAAGAGTCGGAGCTCTTTACCAGTTTGACTGGAATGTCCTCCACCTCCCAAAATTTTGTGAGAATGACGTCTAATTGCTCTTCTTGAGAGACAGATATTCGTGTCGAGAATGACGAGATTGCGGTGGATGCGGTCTTTGAAACTGGGCCTGTTAAAATCCACCCGAAAATAGTTTCCTGGCCCAGCAACGTGCCACATATATTAGGATGGGAGCCGCCCGTTAGTATGGACGGTAGGATATCAGCGCCAATCAGCACATCTACCTGCGAACTCTTGTGGAAATTAGGGTCCGCCAACTGGATTTTTGGCAGGGTTGTCAATAAACTTTGGGGGATCGAACATGATGGTAGATTCCCTGCCAAATGTGGTAGGACGTAGGCTGATGCCTCGATTTGGATACGAGGCTTGGAAGGAGAGCCAATATTAAAATGGCAGAGCTTGCGAGGCTGGGCTGCAACAGCTTGATTTAATCCCGATACTTGTGCCTGTACGGATTTGTACGGCAGCTTTATCAGGTGAAAGAGTCGCTCGGAAATAAATGTTGCCTCTGATCCCGAGTCGATCAGTGCACGAGCTGTATAATTTACACCCAAATGGCGAACATATATAACAGCCGTGCTTAGGAGAACACCGTGGGTGTTAATTGCAACATAATTGTGAACATTCGTTTGTTGGGATGGAGTGGACTGTATGGATTGATTGGAGGGAGCTGTTGCTTGTGGCATGGAGACTACCGTAGGGCTCAATTGTGGAGTGTCACTACAATGCAAGAGCGTATTGTGACGACCCTTGCACGTAAAACAATTGTGAGCACTTGTGCAATCCCTTAACTGATGACCCCTAGCGAAACAGTTCAAACATAGTTTTTGCTGTTTGATGTAAGTTGCCCGTTCGCTGACGGGCATTTGGAGAAATCGTGGGCACAGACGGATAGGGTGATTCTCCCTGGAGCATAATTTGCAGGCTTGCGGCTTGTTAGCGACCTTATTCTCAAATGAGTTAAGCCTTCTAGTGGTAGGAGGTTCTGTTCGAACAATTCTGGAGTGCGCTGGAGTATTTGCGCTTGGCTTAAGCTCTTCTATCGCTTCTAGAATGCGATAGCGTTCTAAGAGAAAGGCGTTCATCTCAGGCCAAGATGAGATGTCGTTTTTTCTGGAGGTGGACTGTTCCCATAAGGAGAGTGTTAATTTGGGTAATTTGGAGGAACATAGGAACACGAGGATACAGTCCCAGTTTTCTATGTTGATGTCGGATAGCTCCAGAGCTGTTAAGCAATCTTGAATGGTGCTCTGAAGTTCCTTAATTGCCGTTCCAGACTCTTGGGAGATTGGCTGCAGGTTGAAAAGAATCTTGAGCTGGCTGTTGACTAACAATTTTCGGTTCTCAAAACGCTCAGTCAGATTGGCCCAGGCTGATCGGAAGCCATCGTTAGTCAAAGGTGACTTCGATACAATCGCCTGAGCCTCACCTCTGGTTTTCGCATTGAGATGGAATAATTTCTCGACCTCTGATAACCTAGGATTATTTATGTAAATTGCGGTAAAGAGGTCTCGAAATGTGGGCCAACGTATGTAATCTCCGCTGAAGATTTCTGTGTCGCAAGGAGGTAAGCGACACCCGGTGGGAACATATGTCGGAATGGTGGACTGAGCGGATGGTCTATTTTGGGCGTTAGCGGTATCGATTTGCTCGCTAAGTTTAGCGGCGCATCTCTCATATACCATGTAACAATAGTCGTACTTGGACTGCATAACTGAAATGGTTTCCATTGAACCGGCTTCCGAGATTATTGTTGAGCCGACCTCGTACTCTTTTTCAACCTTGTCCCACAAGGCTCGCACTTGGTCCCGACGGACCTGGCACGTATAGAGAGACGGGTCAGAGCCTCCAGGAGTGTTTATTTTTGCCTCAAACTGACTTAGCCGATCAGTGACCGCAATAAACTTGATTAAGGCCGCGTCTGTCATATTTTGGGCCGTTTTGGTATTAGCTCGCGTGGAAATCGGACTAGATCTTGTGCTAATGGTTGCCTTAGTGCGTCCGACTGCAGTGGTCAGGGATGCTTCGCTTTTAGCTTTGGATGGCGAGCGACTTATTTTTATCAGAGGACTTGGCCTCGAACTAAGAAGTGCCTTAACAGTTCCCCTTGGCGTGGACGCATATGATTCGCTTTTAGTCCGGGACGATGTTTCCCTTTCGACTCTAAGGGCTGCTGTTGGAGACGGAGAAGTTCTGGAGGTGCTTGCGGACGGAACTGCTAATTGATGCTTTGTTTCTTCCCCTTTGCCAGTTGGCATACTAGGCGGAGGCGATTGGGTAAGAAAACAAAGGTGCTCGCTTCTAGTAGTAGAGGTGGCGATGCTTAAACCAAAGAAACACTGGAATGCCGATACAGGTGAATAATCGAGTTTATTATTCGATTGATATTCTTTTTTTTTTTTTTTTTTTTTTTAATAATTAATAAATTTATTTGATTTGGTAATTTAAAAAAAAAACGATTATTTATTAAACAAGGAAATTAATAATAATAAAATTTCGATGCTCGTTCTCGATAATTTTATTATTATATTTGTCTATGAATACGGTAACGGCTGGTTTATTTTTACTTTTTGTGGTACTCATAAAATACCCACTATTGTGGCTGAGTACACACCGCTGACAAATGTAGAACTTCGAAGTTAATGTGTAGTGTTTTGTTTATTTACAATAAATTTGTAGTATTATTAATCTATTAATCAATGATTGTTGAGTTTTTAATGGTGCGTCTCGGAAAAAGAGTAATTGTATGGGAATGTGTGCAATTGCATAAAAACGTGTAATTGGAGTACGGATCGGCAGCTGTTTATTTTTACATATGTGTGTGGTGTGTACATGCGCACATACGTCGGTTGTAATTGCAATGTGTTATAATTGTAATTTGTGCTGTGATATTTCCGCTATTGTGTATTGGGCACTTAAAAATATTATATGTGGACTCGCGATGGTACATATGATTTTGTGGATTTATTTATCGGATGTGTGTACTATGTGGTTGCACAACTATATTTGGTTGCACTATGCAATAAATCATAAGTTTAGAAATTTAACTGGAGTTTGTATTTATGTTTATTAAATAATAATGTTAAATATAGTGTCTATTCAAAATGCATATGGGCAATTATATTCGGATTGAATATATGTATGTACGTATGTACGTGTATACAATACGTGCTGGTGAACCTGGTGTATGTTTGTGTGTCGGACCAAGAACATTAAATTAACAATATTAATTAGGAAACAATATTGTGAAACAACTTGTCGGATTAAATACGGACACGTACTCAATTTTTTTTATAGTTAGGAAAGTGCACGAGTGCGTACGTATGTACATACAAAAAATGTTGAAGTGGATTTCTTTTGTAGTTGGAAGTAACTACCACAAAATTTAACTAGACTGTTTTTAGTTTTGATCGGATAATTTATATATATTTGTATATATATATATATATATATATTCAGAAAAATCTCGCTAATCACTTTTCTTAAAGAGAAAAATATGGCGGAAAAATATGGCGGATATTGCCGAATATATATATAAAGGAAATTCTTCGTATTTACTTATCTTTGCCAAAAACTCTTGTGTAGGGGCGAAATGTAATATATAAATCCGGCTCGAAGGACCAATATTTGTGGGGGAGGCGTCAAATAAGTAGTCTTTTATAATAATAGTGGTACTTTATTAGGCACTTTCGGCTGCATATAACGAACTATACATTTGAAGTGATTTCACATATATTTGGTTGGAGTTATGGAGGTGGAAAGGAGACCACAAGGAGAGTGCTGATTGCATTTGGGATGGAATTAGTGAGTGAGCTCTCTCGCAGTGAGTGAGGAAAAAAAAATGCTGTGTTCAGACTAGCAATGAACTGGCAT
>JAWNOR010000245.1:0-89371 GCA_035045885.1 Drosophila borealis | reverse complement strand
GTTAATTTATTAATATAGCCAGTGATCATCTTCGCATTTGTATAATATTGGGTAAATTATTTTTGATTTGATCGCCTCAACGGCCAAATAGTCTTGGTTGCCTTTTGTTCGATCTACGAGCCTTACAGCTCTTACCGTCAAATTCAGGGATTGTAGACGGAACTTGTGTTACATATTCCCCGTCTAGGGCTTCCTGGTCTGGCATAGTGGATTCTCTACTTTCTCCCAGTGTCTCAATGTCGCTATCAATATTTGTATCTTTGATTGGAGTTGGTTTGGTTCAAACACTGGTGGTGAAAATATATCTTCTGGTACATTGATTTCAAATATGTGTCTTTTGCAAATATTTATTAATCTCGTGTTAAGAGATTTTACAATTTTGAGACACCGTTTAAGATGTTGACTCGGTAGCCTATCTTTGAAGTACTGTAACGCAACATTATTTTGACGGACTACTTCAGAACGAGCTGGAGGTATTGTGGCATTACTATCACAAGTGTGAATTATTGGTAGTTTTATTCGATAATTTAAATTATTGGGCAGAAGTATTAGAGAATCACGTTTGTGTGAAATCTAATTGGCAATTATATTTTTTAAAGAAATCTATACCAATAATGCCATCGCTAAGTATTGGAAAATCTTGTCCGACTATATGAAATCCGTGTGGAATGACATATTTTCCTGTAGATAATTATACGAATACTAAACCTTTGGAAACTACTGAACATTCACAAATTCCAAATATTTGGGTTGATATATTTGAATTTATATTTTCAAATATATCAACATTTTCTTTTAATAAAGATTTGTCTGCACCAGTATCTAGCAATAGCGTAAATGCTTTGCCTGTTTTTTCATTATTTATTATAATAAAATTAGTGAGGTTAAGATTTACTGTGTGTACTTTTGTATTTCTTTGTGAATATCTTAAGGGGCTTGCTGGTTTTCCGAGTTAGTAACTAAGTAACTCGAACATTGTTATTACCTTGATTATTGCCATTATTATGGTTGTTGCCTCGGTTGGAATTATTCCTTCCTCGGTTATGACCACGGGCATTACCTCTATAAGGTCCTCTGTTGTTGGTATTAAAATTTTGGTAATTTGGGTTATCA
Organism: Drosophila borealis; assembly: GCA_035045885.1. Lineage (NCBI taxonomy): Eukaryota > Metazoa > Arthropoda > Insecta > Diptera > Drosophilidae > Drosophila > Drosophila borealis. The sequence continues at coordinate 88,258 of JAWNOR010000245.1, read as the reverse complement.
TTACCACGACCATTTGGTTACCTCTTTGGGTGTAATGGTGATTATTACCTGTACCTCTGCCTCTGTGATACAACACATTACTGGCACTTCCGGTCATTTCAGTGCTGCAATGGATATATTTACCCATGACGTCATTGAAAGTGACGAAGTTTCTTGCTTCCAAGATAATACGGAGTTTATCATGCCCGCAGTTTTTAATCATAGCAGAAATTGATTATTTTCTAGAGAGTTTTTTTGCATTGTAAGGGTCTAAGCCATCATCAATATATGCTGCTTCGAGTTGCTTTCGCCAGTTGTCGTTTTCAACGGTATATTATGATGCTGTTTTACCTTTTTTTTTAATGTTAAGCAGTTTCGCTTTTAATACGTCAGGTGATTCACCTTTTACGTTACCCTTTAGTTTAGTTATTATGGCAGGGATTGTAGTTTCAACTTGTAGCTTGTCCAAGGTTGGGCCAGTTATTTTATTTTATTTATTTATTTATTAGTGGTCGACAAAACGAGTGTCTTCCTAATTATTCAATACGTTATTTTATTTATACAACTAGCGGGTATAACCCGGCCTTGCCCGTGGCACGTATGTTATAAAATCAATGTTCTCAAACAAATGCGAAATGATTTTGAAGCTGATCGGACAGTGAACAAATAACTTTCATACAAACGTTTTCCGCCAATTTACCACTGTTGCGAGTGGAATTTCCCAAATCGCTGAAACACGAATTCATAACATTCTTATGTAGAGCTTTGAAAATAAGTTTGAAGCAAATCGACACAATTTAAAATTTCGTACAAAAAATCTTTGAGTCGCATTCAACCCGAAAAAGTTTGGATTCCGCAAAAAGTGTGAAACACGTCTCAAATGATTTTTCTTATAGATCACTGGAAATGAATTTGAGCGCGAAACGTCGCCCACCAAATCTTTGACCTCCATTCCACCAAGGAGGAACGGATTTTTCGAAAAGTGTGAAACACCACTCAAATGAATTTGAACAAAAATATTTGAAAATAAGTGTGGGGCCGATCGGATGGTAAACAAAAAACTTTCATACAACTGTTTTTAGCCAGTTTACCACTGTTGCGGGTGGAATTTCTCAAATTGCTGAAATACGTATTTATTAACTTCTTATATAGAGCTTTGAAAATAAGATTGAAGCAAATCGGACTCAACTTAAAACTTCGCCCAAAAATCTTTAAATCGCATTCCCCCGGAAGAAGTTTGAATTCTGCGAAAAGTGTGAAACACGTATCAAGCAGATTTTTCTTATAGATCTGTGGAAATGAATTTAAGCGCGAAATGTCACCTACCAAATCTTTGACCTCCATTTCCACCAAGGAGGAACAGATTTTCCTAAAAGTGTAAAAACACCCCCTCAAATGAATTTGAACAAAGATCTTTGAAAATAAGTTTGAGGCCTATCCGATGGTAAACAAAAAAGTTACATACAAACGTTTTTCGCGATTTTTCCACACTTGCGGGTGGAATTTCCTGAAACCCCGTCTTAACGTGCACCTACATCACATAAGGTAGCTACAGTGAAAATTTCAGCTTCCTAGCTTTTTCGGGTTGGGCTGTGCGTTGATCACCAATCAGTCAGTCAGTCAGTCAGTCAGGACAAACAGTTATATATATAGAGATTATGAAAATTAAATGCTAAATGCCTAGTTAGGGAACCGACCGATGGAGGTATTTTATTTGCCAGTCCGGCCAGCTGTGCCCCATTTCATAGCTAATTTTGTCAGTGACACTATTAGAGCCTACATCTAAGAAGAAGGGTTTAAGTAGGAAAAGGTGTTCTTATTTATATTTATATATTTTATATTTATTTTTTTTTATTTATTTATTTATTTATTTTATATGTGGTCGACAAAACGAGTGTCTTCCAATTATTCAACACATTACAAATACAATTAGAAAAATTAAATGCTAAAAGCCTAGATAGAGAACACAAATTTCAAATAGCATCACCGACCGATGGAGGTGTTTTATTTGCCAGTCCGGCCAGCTGTGCCCCTTTTCACAGCTAATTTTGTCAGTGACGCTATTAGAGCCTACATCTAAGAAGAAGGGTGTAAGTAGGAAAAAAGTGTTCTTACGTAAAATTAAAAATAATGTTAATTTGCTATATTATTTAAGAATATAGCATAAATAGGAGAAAAGAAAGGAGGAAGATTGTTAATAAAGTATAGAACTGTATGCTAGATATGCAGAGTGTTAATTAGATAGAATAAAGAGATAGTATCGGGAAAGTAATGGGAAATCACCGACCCGGTGGAGGAAAATTTTCAGCCAGTCCGGCTAGCCATGCCCCTGCTCATAGCTGGTAATGGTCAGTGACTTCCCGAAGGTATCCTGAAAGCAACGATTTTATTAGGGGTAGAGAAAGTTCGTTAGAGAAAACGTGATGCAAACTATTGTAATTTTTACATAGCACGCGAAAAGAATTGTGCATAGCGTAGTCTGTTGTGCACGTCGATAGGAATAAGGGGCGGTAATTTCTGGTTGGTCTAGCCGGAACAGAGAATTGAAGACACCCTAACAGAAAAGGAGAATCTATATCGCCAATAACCAACTTATGTAGAAAGACAACACCGAGAATTGTCCTACGGTTGGTTAACGACGGAAGATTAAGAAGAAGCAGCCTGCTGGAATAGGACAAATTTGTTTATACTTATATGAATTATAAGTTACGATAAGCAGGCAGACCCGAATTGGTCTGTGCTTATTATTTAAGAACAATAGTTTTACAATGGCAAGCGAACCCGAATTGGTATGGGCATGGGCTTTCAACTGAGTCCTTGATGGGCAGTAGGCACAGCCTGTTTGCAGCTCTCCTTATCTCTCCTGTTGCGGTGCGCAAGATGGCTACGCGAGCGACTCCATCGTTTCCCACGATTAGCTCCGTGATCCTCGCCAGTGGTCACCTTAGAGGCGGCAGATTTTACTTTTACGAGTACGCCATTTGGAGCGCTGCTGAAGCAGCGTTAAATATTCTTCACGCCAGCGGGACCAAAACAGTTGTTGGAGGTGGGTTACGCGTTGCCAGCCATCCAGACGATTGAATTGAAGGTACGTAACATCAGGCTCAACGAATGATGAGCTGGGTCCTCCAATTAAAAAATGAGCTGGAGTGAGCACATCTAGGTCTGCTGGATTTTCTGAAAGTGGAAGCAATGGCCTGGACTGTAATATCGATGCTATGTGGCAGACTAGGGTGCGAAGATCTTCTAAGTTAAGAACGCAAGAACCGACAGCACGATAAAAATGATGCTTCGCTGTCTTCACTGCTGCTTCCCAAAGACCGCCAAAATGCGGAGAACGAGGGCAAATAAACTTCCAATCAATGGAGTCAGCCATGCAAAACTTGTGCACTGAGTCAATATGATTGCAAATGATAAAAAGACGCTTGAGTTTCAGAAGCTCGTTCTTGGCGCCGAAAAATTTTGTAGCATTACCCGACCATATCTGAGATGGCCTGCCTCGAGTCGATATAAACCTCTTGAGTGCATTCATGAATGAAGCCGTCGACAGATCCTTGACCAGAACCGGGTGAACTGCTTTAGTCGCGAAGCAGACGAAGACAGCCATGTAGCATTTGACTGGAGCTTTATTACGTACGTCTGGCTTATAGAAAAATGGTCCACAATAGTCAACGCCAGAGACTTCAAAGGCTCGACCATTATATGCTCTACAAATCGTGGCTTGGCACGAAAGCATCTCACACATTTGCCAACCACCTTGGATACGGTCTTCCTTCCACCAATCGGCCAATACTGCAACCGAATATGAGCCAGAAGTGCCCGTGGACCAGCGTGTAAGTCCTGATTGTGAGACCTTGTAATGAGTGAATCTGTGATGGGATGTTGCCGCGGAAGATTTATTGGAATGCGAGTTTCAAAATCCAGCGAAGAGTTTTTCAGGCGCCCATCAACTCTAAGAATGCCGAACTCATCCAAAAGAGGGTTAAGTGATGGACTGGATGGCTTAACAGCTCTTTTTATCGCAGTGATTTAATCTAATCCCACAGGTGTGCTCTTTGGACGAGCCGCACTGTTAGTCCAGGTTGCCAGCTTCTGTTTATGAATTTATAGATATATGCGAATATACGCTGTATTGTATAAAATGAGTAAGCGTATTTACAAGTTGCAGATAGATCAAAGAAGGGAGACGACGCAACAAGAACCTTTTTTCTTAACTGGAGTTCTGGCCTTTTTGGCAAGTAAGATTCAGGCCAGTCCAATTTGTTTCCACATAGAAATTCTGGGCCGTTGAGCCACAGTGACGATTAATTTAATTTACTGGGTGTAGATCTTCTCGAGAGTATATATGATTGAGTGAAGTAGGAACGTAGCGCCATTCCATGCCATTTTTTAGCTCTTGAACTGCTGTAACACGATTAGTTACAAACACATTAATTTTGCAGGGCTCGGTCCTTATCCAGGAAAGGCAAACAGAAGAATCCAACCAGCAGTAGAATTTTCCATCAAAGAGTGCCATTTTAGATATCTCACGCGTGAGATTAGTTAATAAGACGGCACCACAGAAATCTAGCTTTTGAACTCTGATTGTTTTTAGAGGAGCTACACGCGAAACCGTGAACTTTCTAACTCTGCTGCAGGTATTAATACGAGGCGAGGAAATTTTAGAAATTTTGCCTTCTCAAAACTGCAGCAAAGATCATTCCAAGCTGTTGCTTGTGATAATGGCAGGTTTTCGTCCCAATCAAGCTTCTCCTTCCTGATCTGCTGCAAAAAGATTTTAGCCCTATACCGGCCCCATAAGTCCAAGCGGGTCATATAAGCGAGCTATAGTCGACAGAATCGATCTTTTTGATGGAAGAAATGATGTTTTGCAGTCTTTACCGCCGCCTCCCAAAGGCCACCATAGTGAGCGGAGCGCGGTGGAATGAAGCGCCAGTCAATTGTGTCCGCCAAACAAAACCGGAGCACCGCCTCTTGATGACAGCTACTAAGGAGGAAATTTTCGAGCTCTACCAGCTCGTTTTTAGCGCCGACAAAGTTGGTAGCATTGTCAGACCAAATCTGACTAAAGCGCTTTAGACCATTGAGAAATTCAAACGTAGATAGATCCTTGACCAACACCAAATGAATGGCTGTCGTGGCGAAGCAAATAAATACAGTGATGTAGCGTTTTATAGGAGCTTTGTTTCGAGTGCCAGGCTTGTAGTAGAATAGTCCGCAGAAGTCCACACCAGTTATATCAAACGCTCCTTTGGAAGATTAGCCATTACGTGCTCCATCAAGCAGGGCTTGTTCCGGAAACATCTGATGCATTTGTTTACTATGCTGGAAACTGTTTTACGGCCACCAATCGGCCAATACTGCAGACGAATTGCTCCCAACAAGGCTCGTGGTCCAGCATGGAGATTCGGCTCATGAAAGTGACTGACAATGGCGATGGTAACTGGATGTTGTCTGGGCAGTATAGGATGACGGGCCCCAACAGGAAGGTTTGACTTTTCGAGGCGAACTCGAAGAATATCAAATTCATCCTGAAAGGGCAATAATAATGAGAGTATACTGGAACGAGCGACCACGCCCTTTGATTGCACGTTCTTTATATCATACCATAGAGAACCCTTTTGAACGTTTCGTAAAAGTATAAACGATCCAAAACGTATGTCGGAGATCAAAAGTCCGAGGCGCCGAATACTATGGATAAACTTGTACACATAGACAAATACTTGTTGAATGGCAGAAAAGGAATTCAGATATTTGCAGCTTAATATGGCATCATCTGCAGGATCTGTGATGAGCAGCACTCTTTTGTGTAACTCCAGTATTGGGTTTTTAAGAAGACAAGATGAAGCACAGCACTCTTGTGGACCATTCAAAAATTCAGGACCACATGACCAAAGTTTTGACTCTATATGCCTGTTGGGAGTGGTCCCTCTGAGGAGAATGTCAGCTGGATTACTGGCTGTTGGTGCATAATGCTACTGGAAGCCCGCTGTGAGTTCCTGGATGGTGGGCATCCGATTTGCAACGAATAAGTTGAACTTCGAAGAGTCATCTCGGATCCATGATAGACATATTGATGAATCTGACCAACAATGGAATGTACCGGTAAATAGTTTAATTTCAGATACTCTCTGCATCAATTGGGCTAACAGAAGTGCGCCACAAAGCTCGAGTTTTGGTACTCTAAGAGTTTTAAGTGGAGCCACTCGTGATTTAGAGTAAAATAGACATGAACTCGAATGATGTCCCTTTAAACCACGTAAATGCAAGCTCCGTACGCAGTAATGCTGGCGTCACAGAAACCGTGAACCTCTACATCGCTCATTGGATTTCAGACCAACCGGGGGAAGGTGGATAATTTGACATTGCTGAGAGTTTGGCAAAGTTCTTGCCAGCCACTGTTTAGAGCAGTTGGAAGACTCCAAAGACTTCCAAAAAAGCCGCATAAAGATCTTGGCCCTAACGATGACTGGTCCAATTAATCCTAGTGTATCGTAAAAACGAGCTGTAGTGTACATAACAAATCTCTTGCAAGGTTTAAGGGTCTGATTGGTAGGCGTGAGGGAAAACATTAATTTATCTGTTGAAGGATCCCAAGCAAGGCCCAAAGTTTTGGTAATGTCGCTTCCATCACTAAATTTTAAAAACGAGTCCTTATCCTTGTCAGTAACGTCTTTTAGCACTGCAGAGTGACTCGAGCACCATTTTCTGAGTTCAAAGCAACCTTTAGAGAGGATGCCCTTTGTTTAATTTAAGACGTCGATTGCCTCTTGGACCGTGGCACCGCCAGATATAAGGTCATCTACATAGAAATCTCGGCGAAGAATTTTGGAACCAATTGAATGTTGCTCATCGACTGCCAATTGCTACATTGCTCGAAGTGCAAGAAAGGAGGCTGGTTTCTTGCCATACGTAACTGTGTCAAACTTGAAGACACTTATTTCAGAATCAGTAGAATTTCGCCACAAGATGCATTGTAGGTAGTTATCCGGGACCGTAACTCTGACACAGCGATACATCTTGTCAATGTCTCCAGTAAGGGCGACAGGAAACGTACGAAATCGCATCAAAATGTTAAACGGCTTTGGTTGTATGACGGGCCAGCCATCAACACTTCATTCAGCGAACATCCAGTGCTGGTGACAGCTGAACCATCAAAGACGACACGAAGTTTGGTGCTCGTGCTTTGTTCCTTCAGCACGCAATGATGAGGAAAATATTTACATAGACGTAACGACTCCGGAGGGACATGAGTCATATGGCCGAGCTACATCTTGCATGAACGCGCAATACTGAGATTTAAGGTTAGGATGACGGTGCAACTTTCTGTCAAGCGATATAAATCTGCGAAATGCCTGTTGATAAGATTCACCTAATTGATCCAGACTGAGTTTGAGAGGGAGTCGCACGAAGTATGCTTCTGTTGGCAACCTTTGGAAATTCTTAACAAAATGCTCCTCGCAGTCAAGCTCCTCCTTTGTTGCTTTAGCAACCGGCTCTGGAAAACTTTCCACTTCCCAAAATCGTTGAATTAACTCATCTGTTCGGCCATCAGGCTCAGTTCGGGCATCAGACGATACACGATTGGCCAAAAGAGAGGTACCGCCTTGCTGGTAACTGCCACCTGCAACTATCCATTACAAAATACGCAAACAGTGGCCATTGAGTTAGCAACAACGACTGATGTCCTCCTGGGGTTAGTCTTTATGTTCTTGCCCACCTGAGAGCTCGGCGTATAGGTTGCCATAGCATAATCCACACTCTCTAGGGTTCTGCAGCGTTGCTCAAAAAATGTGGCAATTTGTGCCCATGACGGAATTAAATTTGCAAAGGCGGGATCCTCTAGCTTCTCTGCCCACTTCGCCTGCATAACAGGATCCAGTTTTTGCAGTAGGACCTGAGCAATGATGCAACCAGCAATTTGCTCCTTGCTACCCAAATTGGTGAGAGCACGAATATGGGCATTAAACTTACCCGACAATTCACGCAGCATGCCAGCGGAGCCATTGTATACCTTCTTGAGCCCCAGCAGCTCAACGATGTGTGCCTGAAATACTATTCGACGGCTGTCAAATCGCTTTTGTAATAAATTTAATGCTATGGAATAATTAGCCTCTGATATTTCCAATGATCGAATGGTATCCAGAGCAGAGTCCTTCAAGCAGAGCCGCAAATGGAGCATTTTTTCAATGTTTGTGAGTTCGGGATGATTTTCGATTACAGTTGTGAACATTGAAAAGGAATCTGCCCACTCCGTATAACCTCCAGAAAACGTTGACAATTTGATTGGCGGTAAGGTCGGCCACGCTCTGGATCTAGTCATTGACGCAGCAGCAATAGGCTCATTTACAAATGTGGAGCTGGACGCAATGCTCTATTGCGCTTAGCAATTTCAAACCGCACCGAAGTCTCCAAAGTTACTGCAAGTTCATCAAAAGCCTCGCGTAGCTCACTGCCGATTTCTAGTTCTTCCAATTAGTTTTGAGCGTCTTCAAATGCAGATTCAATTTTTTCAATGCGTTTGAGCAGCACCGACAATGCAATTTCATCAGTATTGGCAAGGGGCGTTTGGCTGAGGCTAGATTGTAGCGCCTGCAACCGCTCATACGAGGAAGCCACCTTGTGCTTTGAAAATTACATCCTGCTTGTACGCTGGGCCAGCGATTCAGCACTAGAACTTTCCATGGCAACTGAAGAAACGAAAAAAAAGGAAGAAAAATGCACACGAAGTTCTTTGAAAGTTGATTTATTGTCAGTACTGTATTCTTAAGCCCGCGCAACATTTAGGCGAACGCGTCTGTATGTATGTGAATAAATGCCTAGGTGCAAGACTCCGCCTTACTGCAATTTACCGCACGACACTTGCTTGTACATATGTATGTTTGTAAGAGCGGTTTTTAAATACTGCCGAAACTAATAACAACCAGCTCAATTTTAATTTTAATAATTTTATGCAACAATACAATGTAAAAAGATCACGTCAGGGTCACCAAAATGTTAGGCTAACAAGCTTTTTTATTAGCACTTAATCGCGAGAAATTATGGTGTTATAAAAACCTAGCCTTTTCTTATAAATTCATACAACGGACGTAATTAAGTTATGCGAAATGTGCAAATTTTAACGGATACGAGACGAGAATGAGTTGCGGCGTCGCTAGCATTGATGCGCGATAAAGCGCGATAAAAGAAATGACGATGTGTGTAAAGTGAGAAGTGCTAGATAGTTAACAGATAATAATATTGAGCTATTTTATGATATGCGAGAAGCGCCAAAAAACAAAATAGTTACATTGCTTGCCTCGCAGGGTAAGATGTAACTGAAATATTATGCAAACATAATTCTAAATTAATTTTTGGCTGCTGAACCGTACAAAAAAAAAGAAAAAATAAGAGAAACGTACAGAATTAAAATGGATCTATAAATATATTTAAATAACACAAAAAAAATATACACATATATAAAAAAACCAAAAACAAAACAAAATTATGGAAGTAATGAATTTAGAACTAGAAGAAATAGAACAAAGCACAGCAATAACATATATATTATTAAAAATATATTATTAAAAGTTATGGAATGGAACGTGATAGCGCGACAAATCAATGATTTTAAAGACAAACTTGAAATTGTCTTATAAATGTGTCAATAATGACGCAGCAATCAAGTCGAAACGCTAATACACCATATAACCATAATAATTACACAGTACAGTATTGTATTCATTACCACTATTTAATGCCTTGTTAATGTTTGGGTTTTTGCTAAAAATTAGTTGGGCAATAGTTGTGCGTTGTGGAAGGTGTTGTATTGAAACAATAATAAAAATATTGTAGCCAAGTATTCCCAATCAGTTTTATCAACTGATATGTAGGAACGAATGAATTCGTTGAATGTTCTATGGTTTCGCTCTGTTTTTTTTATGTTTTTGATACCAAGGTATTTACATACATCTTCTATAACTGAGTTTTTGTATTCTGTTCCCATGTCCGTAATGAACGTCTTCATTGGACCATGCTTCAGAATAAAATCTTCGAAAATAGCTTTTGCCACAGTTTTTGCACTTGTTTGTTAAGTCGCATATCAGTGTTACTGCGTATTCATTACCTTGCACTGTTTTGGTAGTGGACCGATCGTGTCTATTACTACTCTATCAAAGGCCATAATTAGCGAGTGTGTGTTGACACTTTTGATTTTTGGCATTTTGGGCACTTTTTCACATAATTCGTGATATCACGCGTCATATTTTTCCAATAGTAATAGCGTTTTATTTTTGCAATAGCTTTTGTTGTTCCCGGTAGCCCTCCTTGAATTGGATTATCATGGAATGTAGACAGTATTTCTTCAATTTCTTTATTACTTTTTATTGTGGTCACCGGATTGAGTAGCGCTACTCTTAGATTTTTCAATTTCTTATTGCCCATTTCTTTAAAGGAATCTATTGAAACGTATTCAAAGATTTCTTCGCACGGTGCCATTTTGAGTTGTTTGATACTATATATACCGGCTTCTTTTTGAAGCCTTTGGATAAATTGATCTAAATCAAAGACTCCATTGGTATAGAGATCGACAACATCAATTCTTGCAACAATCTTTTTCCATGTTTTAAGAAACATTTGGCCAAATTTAAATGCAAGGTCACTACTTTCTTAACATCATCATTTCGAATGACGTTATATATATTGGGCATCGAAGTGTCCGGTTGCTTTTGCAATTCGGATTTTGGTCCTGCGCAGGATTTATTCTGTCTACTTGAACTTCTTGTAGTGACTTTTAGTACGTTAGCTGATATGTTTTTTAATTCTTTTATTGTGATGCGTGATAATGCATCAGCAACGAAATTGTCTTTGCCCTTGAGATATTCTACAGTAAAGTCTAATCTCATTCTTGTTAATTAAGAAACTTGGATTCACCATTGAAAAAAAAATGTCAACGGTCTATGATCTGTTTTGATTTTGAAATGTTGACAATATATATGGTCGAACATGTGTTATTGCCCAGTGTATTGCTTGTTCGGTTGTATTTTTATTGCTTTCTCCTTTTGTAAATGAACGAGAACCATATGATAAGGGCAATTGTTTAATTGTTTGCTAAAATCTGGGTATTCTATTAAAGTAAGTTTCATTAGAGCTTGTTTTAAGTAATCGAATGCATTTTGCCTTTCAATTGTCCATTCGAAAAGAACAGTCTTTTACATAATCTAGTTATGTGCTGTGAATAGTCGTATTTTTTGTCATCTGGCAAAATACCTTGATCAGTACATTTGTGATCTAGAAAAGTCACTTAATGCATGAAGAATGTGCCTTTTTCTGGATGTAGCTGAAGGTTGTGTTTCTTACATAGGTCAAAAACGTTTAAGTTTGATTTTCATGAATTCAGAACAACCGATGACGATTAAGTCATCCATATACAAGAATGCTTGTGAAGGATCTAGTCCCGAAAATGCTATTGTCATCATCCTTTGAAAAGAATTTGGCGCTAGTTTTAATCGTGTGAAACGATAAGATACTTTGCTCGTTGAAAAAGACGTAATATTTCTAGATTGTTCGTTTAGGTCTATTTGGTGGAAACCACCGGACATTAAGTCCAAGCATGAAAAATATTTAGCTCTTCCTAATTGATCAAGAATATCATCTATTCTTTGTAACGGAAATTTGTCTGAGAGTAGTTTTTTATTTATTTGACTATAGTCTGTAACTAATCGCCATCCCGGTGATCCCTTTTTTGGAAGTATTGGGCTGTTATATTCCGATACAGAAGTTTCTACAACTTTATCCAGGATGAGTTTTTTGACTTGTTTATATACTTCTTCTTTATGAGTGTAAGGAATTCTGTAATTTCTTATATACACTGGCTTAGTATCCTTAAGTCTCAATCCTTGTTTATAAAAATTGTTAGTTGTTAATGATACGGTTTCAAGTCCGAATATGTCCGTATACTTGGTGCAGAGATCTTTTAGTTGTTTTTAATAATTGGGGAAAGTTCTTTTTTAATATTTTCATCACCATTTCCTGGCGATCTTTGCTAATTTCTTGGACTGTTTCATAGTCACTTAGCTATTCTATTTTAATGTCGTTAATATTTACTATTTTTATTAAATTTGTTGTGTTTAAAATTCGGACAAATGTTTGTTGATTATTGGAAATAGTATTTCCAATGAATATTCCTTTATCAATTTCTTGATTTGGGATGAAAATATTGTTTTCTGGTGAAACAATATTGATTTGACGGACTACTTCAGAATCCGCTGGAAGTATTGTGGCATTATTATCACAAGTGTGAATTATTGGTAGATTTATTGGATAATTTAAATTATTTGGCCAAAGTATTGACAATCACATGTTTGTGTGAAATCTAATTCTCAATTATATATTTTTTAAAGAAATCTATACCAATAATGCCATCGCTAGGTATTGGAAAATCCCGTCATGGTCACCATGTAAAATTAATTAAACAGTTTTACTTTTATTAATCGTTTATTGGTATACGTCCTAAGACGTTGATGATATTTCTAAATGGCGAACGTGACAGTAGTTTGCCGTTTGTGCAAAAAAAAATAATTAAAATAAAATAATAATGCATAATGAGATTGCGTCAAACAAAGATTGGTTAATTTTACACTTTCTATGACGCCAATGATATGAACGAAAATTGCAATATACATTGTGAAACATGTCGAAAGTGACAAGCAACAACATCAACAACAAATAACAAAATCTGAATCAACGACAACAACTGAGAAAGCAAATTTAACAACAACAACAGAAGCAACTTAAGAGATGATACGAACGTGTAAAACAAAGACAGCCTGTGCCAGCACCGATGACCAGCACCGGCACCGCCTGAGCTCATAGGCCCCGGACAGCAGCAGCAGATACCAAAAGTGTGAGAGGCAGTCCGCCCTTTGCACCAACGCAAGAGGCTTTAGAGGTGTACCCCAACGATGGACCACGCCCACTCGCAATAGCTGAGTACCGGGCACGACAACAGAAGAAGGAAAAAAAAACCAAAAGAAAGCGGAAGAAGGATTATCAAGACAGAGACAACGCCCCAGGAAAGAAATTAACAAATAAAGAATCTCGAAATCATCGAGAAACAACTTCGTACTGGTGCGAAACAACGCAATAAGAGCTGCAAACCTGCAAATGCCTAAATTAAATATAAACTCTAATTCAAGACGATGCGCGAAAGCGCTACTTGAAAAATACTAAAATCTGTTATGTGTTTTTACTAACACATACGGTTGGATTATTAATTGTATTAATAAAAATTGTCAGCCAACCGTATGCCCTAACTAACACAACCTTTTTTCCTTTTCCTAAATCAGATTAAAATTGAAATTTACAAATTGTTTAAAATAACAGCAACTAAAAAATTAAAATAGATTTTTTTTTAAGAAAAAGAAATAATTTCTATTCATTGATAGATTTTCTTTAATTTACTACCACTTGCTCTCAGAGTTAGAAAATATAAATTTTGTTGAAAAATCATAAACTCATCTTGGACCTCTTTTTATAAATGATCTCCCCTCTGTTATATCACACTATGCAACTTTGGTGTTCGGTCAATCATTTGCATCTGAATTGTTCAAAGTGTATGCTTATGACATTTAATTGTACTATACTTTATCTTATCAGTTATATAATCGACAATACTCCATTGCAACGTATACTAATAGTTAAGGATCTAGGTGTTCTTTTTGATTCTAAACTCTGCTTCAATCTTCACAAAGATATTATCGTTAATGAGGCAAAAGGTGTACTTGGATTCATTGAACGATGGTCTAAAGAGTTTAACGATCCTTTTATAAAGAAACTTCTGTACATCTCTCTTGTTCGTCCTATCCATGAATACTGCTCTTGCATTTGGTCTCCGCAGTATTGTAATGTTGATATCTTCCACTTGTATAGTATTGTAAATGTTTCACTTATAAATGTTTCAAACTGATAGATAAAGGCACGTCAGTGCTGTTTTGCATTGTTCATAAGAATGATTTTATTCTGAGTCAATATATTGCACTTAGCCTGTGGATACATGTATATACTTACGCGCTGAGAGAGAGAGTATGTTAGAGTATGTTAGAGCCGGCTAGCGTGGGAACGCTGATGCTGCGTTGTTGCCTACACAAATATATATGTGTGGTCATATTACATATGTATGCACTTGAAGTGTGCATATGTAAACACTGTAACTGTCTGGTGGTGGTGTGCTGTAGGCGTTAAATTGTCTATCTTTAGGTATTTGCACAGGTCATTAATAATAGAATTTTTATATTCAGTTCCCATGTCCGAAATGAACGTCTTCATCGGACCAAACTTGAGTATAAATGATTCAAATATTGCTTTTGCAACTGTATTAGCGGATTTGTTTGATACTGGAATAGCTACAAGATATTTTGTTAAATCGCATATCATTGTAATTGCATATTCGTATCCATTTTCGGATTTTGGTAGTTGACCTATAGTGTCACTATCATTCTGTGGAACGCATTTATCGGCGTTTCTGTAATGTTCAGAGGTGTTTTTGTGTGTGTCGTTGTTTTCGACTTTTGGCATTTAGGACATCTACGTATATATTTGGTTATATGACGTGTCATATTTTTCCAGTAGTAGTGTCGTTTTATTTTAGCTAGCGTTTTTGAAATGCCAGTATGACCTCCTTGTATTGGATCGTCATGATATGTAAACAGTATCGCTTCTTGATCTTTTTCATTTTTTATTAAGGTCACCGGCTTGAGTAGCGCTACTCGCAATGATTTTAATGTTTTGTTGACCATATTTTTAAAAGATTCAATTGAAATTAATTCAAATATCTTTTCGCTCGGTGCCAGTTTGAGTTGGCTGATTTCATGTATACCGGCTTATTTTTCAAGCCTTTGGAAAACCTGACCTAAGTCAAATGTTCCATTGGTGTACTGATCGCTAACATCAATTCTTGCTATAATTTTTCTTCCATGTTTGAAGAAACATATATTATTTAATATAAGCAAGGCCACTACTTTTCGTACTTCGTCATTACAAATGACTTCATATACGTTGGGCTTAGACGCGTTGTCAAGAGTTTGCATAGGCAAATCTACTTGATCTTTTCCTGCGCAGGATTTTTTCTGTTTACTTTGGTGCCTGGTAGTGACTTTCAGGACTTTAAGTTGTAAGTCTTTGAGTTCTTTGATGGTTATTTTTGATAACGCATCAGCTACATAGTTATCTTTACCATTTAGATACTCTACTGTGAAATCGTATTCTTCTAATTTGAGCCACATACGTGTTTACTTTGAACTAGGATTGACCATTGAAAACAAATATGTTAATGGTCTGTGATCTGTTCGATCTGTTTGCCATAAAAATATGGTCGAAAATGAGTAATTGCCCAGTGTATTGCTGCTTATTCTTTGTCTGTTGTACTTTTATTACTTTCTCCCTTAGTAAATGAACGTGATGCATAAGCAATTGGGAGTTGGAGCCCATTATGGTTTTGAGTTAAAACCGCTCCACAAGCTTGCTTACTTGCATCAGTTATTATGCAAAATTCTTTGCTGAAATCCGGGTATTGTAATAAAATTAGGTTTATTAAAGCCGATTTGAGATGTTCGAAGGCATGCTGGCAGTCAGCTGTCCATTCCAACTTAACATCTTTTTACCGTCTGTAATAATTGCAGAATGCAACGAATCTTCGAGCGCTGTCCGCATCGTGTGGGACTGGATAATTTTTAATGACGTCGTATTTTTTGTCGTCTGGCAAGATTCATTTATCGGTGCATTTGTGTCCCAGAAATGTGACTTCCATAAAAAATAAACACTTTTCAGGTTGTAACAACCTATAACTATTAGATCATCCATGTAAGGGAATGCTTGAGAAGGTTCGAGTCCAGAGAATGCAATAGTCATCATTCTCTGAAATGAATTTGGCGCTATTTTTAAACCAAAAGGTAATCGCGTAAAACGATATGAGCCATTGCTCGTTGAAAAAGACGTGATATTTCTTGAACTTTCTTCAAGTTCAATTTGGTGAGAGCCTGAAAAATATTTTGCTCTACCTAGTTGATCTAAAATATCATTCTGGGTAGTGGAAATTTATGGGACAACAGTTTTTTATTAATCTGACGATAGTTAATTACTAATCGCCATTTCTTATCTTCGGAGCTTGGAAGTGCTTTCTTTGGATCTAGTAAAAGTGGGCTATTGTATTCTGAAACTGATGGTTCGACAATTTTGTCGGAGATTAATTTGCCTACATGTTTTTGAATATCTTCTACCTGACTATGTGGGCTTCGATAGTTTTTAATATAAATTGGTTCAGTATCCTTCAATCTCAATGTTTGTTTATAAAAATGATTTGTTGTTATCGATTCGGTTTCAAGTCCGAATACATCACTATACTTGGTGCATAGTTCTATTAATTGTGGTTTAAATTGTTTTGGAAAGTTTTTATTTAATTGAACTATTACTGTGTTTTTTCTGTTTTCTGGAGTAGTTCAGATTATTAATATTAATTAATTGGTCTTTATTGGTCGTATTAAGAAATCGGATATATGTATTCTTTTGTGTTGCAACTGTGTTTGCAACGTAAATACCAGGTTTAATTTCCTGATCTGTGATAAATACATTATCTTCACTTGAAGTTAGTTGAACTTTTCGGACAACTTCTGATCGTGCTGGTAGAAGTATTGAATTGTTACCAGAACTGAATGTTATTGGAACATAAATTTGGACATTTATATTGTTTGGTCTTATTATAAACCAATCTTCGGACGGTTCTAGGTCTATTTTGCAGTTAAGACCTTTAATGAAATATATGCCTATTATTCCGTCACACGGTATAGCGAAATTTGCATCGACTATATGAAAATTGTGAGGAATTATATATTTGTCTGCTTGTAGCTCAATTGGAGCGAGGCCTTTGGATTTTATGATTCCTTGACCTATACCTTGAATGTCTATAGTGTTATTCAACTGGATGTCGTTGAAGACACCAGAATCTTCTTTTAAAATTGAGATATCTGCACCTATATCTATTAAAAATACCAGTTTCTTTCCTGATTCTACATTATAAAAAGAGACAAAAATATTGGGATTGAAGTTTATCGAATGAACTTTTTTATTAATTCCGTGTATCTAAAGGGAGTTGTTGGTTTCCCAAATTATTTTGGGCTACCCTAACATTGTTTCTGTTGTAATTGTTATTATGATTGTTATCTCTAGATCCTCCACGTCCTCTGTTATTATTATTATTACCACCGTGTAGCCACGGCCGTATGAGTTGTTACCATATGAGCCTGTTGCTCTTCCTCTGTAGTTACCTCGACAGCGGTTTACGCCGAGCTGAGAGTAATTCTGGCAAAATAAGATACTGTTGGACTGCCCAGTTGCTTCTGTGCAACTATTTAAAAATTTTGAGATAGCATCATTCATGTTACTGAATGTGCCTGCCTGCATGATAAGTTTTACCTTATCTATAGAGCAGTTCTTGGTCATTGCCTTTACACCTTGGGTTGTGCTATATTTATTAGCCAATTCCGGTGTTAGGCCATCGTTTATAAAGGCTCCTTCTAAGGCTTTTGTTAACTGCTCAACCTCTTGAGTGTACTGGTTGGCAGTTTTGCTTTTCTGCTGCAAGTTAAGTATTTTGGCTGACAATACTTCGACTGATTCGCCTTTTACTGTGCTTGATGATTTTGCAATGATTTTAGCGATAGTTTGCTCATTGCTTATCAAGTTTCTCGCATGGCCCTTTAGTTTTGTCTTAATGAGAATGATAGCTGTTGTTTCATGCGAGCCTTTTAAAGAATCCAGGAGATTCAAAGCGTCTATGAAACTTTGTGAATTTTCTGCCTTTCCATCGAACTCAGGTATGAGTGATGAGGCTAATTTTAAAAATTCAACTACTGTTTGAGCCATGTTTATTTTTTTTATATCTTCCAGTTTTTCGTCTGTCGTTGATTCTGCCAACAGTGACTTATCAAATGTTACCGGTGTATTTAACACTGATGGTAGATAAAGCTTGAGATCATACTTTTTTTTTAAGTTTTCCAGATTATCCCTTGACGCTGTAAAGCGTCTGAAGTTTGGACTCTGTGTAAACTTGTCAGTTTATTGTACTCATATACATATACATATACTCATATACAAGGATCTCAGTATGTTTAATTATGGTGGGTCTTAAAACTGGTGCGCTTTTATTAAGGCACTTGTATGATTTATCATAATTTTCCCTAAGCCGCTTTATTTTTTCTACTATTTGTGACCAGTCCATGTAAACTTCCGCTACTTAAATATTGTATTTAAGCAGTGGCTTAGACCTTGTCTAAGTCGTTGGTTCGAATCATGTAACGCTTCCTCAGTGATTTTTTATGAAGAAGATAAATCTTCAGAAGGATGTTTGCTGAGTCTATTACAATAAGTATTATTAGCAGTATGCTTGTTAACTGCACATGGGAAGTGGTGTCTATAACTTCAACCACGTTAACTCCATTGGCAGTGTTATCATCTGCCTTTGATTGTTTTCCCCCCATATTCCTATATAATGACTCATGCTTTTTGTTTTGAGTACTACCTATGCAGACGTAAGACAATTGTTCAATGCCCAAGAATCGGATGCTCGTCAATAATTGTTTTTATTTTGACGTAGGGTAATGTCGACTTGCTACTGTGTCGTATTTTTCTTTATATTCGGATTCGAAATCATATACTGATACGAATTCTCTATGCCTTTGCAAACTTTGTATGGCTTACATACGAAAGTCTGTATAGTCGTTTTATACCTTGCTAATCCTGTCCTCCATCATGACTTATTCATGAACATAATTGTAGATACACCTAATGAGGAAAACGGAGCACTTATTCCTGTCATAGTTTCATTTTTTTTTTGTTTTGTATAAAAAAAATTTTCCTTTTCAATTCATACAAATACCAAATATATGTATTTAAATTTTTTTTATCCCCTTTTTCTTATATATATCGGAGCATTGCTATTGTTATTGTTATTGTTATTCGAATTTAAGTACAGCAACATGAATATTGTATGAGTCGAAATTAAAAGAAAGAAGAATTGAGAAAACAGAGTAACTGTCATTGTCGACTTGTATTAATTATATCACTGAGAGTCGGTGAGAGGACTAACTGTTAATTCTCTCACTGAGTGAGACCCGTGCCTAAGTTGTTGGTGTGTTGTATTCTTCTTTCGGTTTCGTTCTGTACATGAACCGAAGAAGAATGTGAGTAAGACTGGACTATCTATTTGCGAAGGGTGTGCGGGAGAGCAGGATGGCAAATGGGTCATAAGCAAACGGCGCATTAGATTTTGGCGACAGGCGTGCATGTATGCAAAAAAGAAGTCGGTAGTCAGTCTTGGTAAAATATTGAAAGAGCACAGACGCAGAATATTAAACAAACGCTTAAAAATAAAACTATGGCACCAACAAAGGGGACGGGGCTCGCTGCTCAAAGTGTGAAGAATTCTGATCCTACGGCCGCTTCGACATCAGAAGTGGGATAGGATCACCCTAACTCTCAGTTGTGTCAAATTTTGGAGCAACAAAATAGAAATTTTATTGAGTTGCTGCGAGCAGTGCAGGCTAGCGCAGCGCCTCGTGAGTAAAAGACGGTGTTTTTACCAAAATACAATCCCGAAGCTACCGGTGCTGATGCATGTGCTTGGAGTATTACGTTTTAAGTATTTTATTGAAAATCCACTTGAGGGTTGTGCGCTCGTGATTGCCCTCAGTAAAGCCTTGGAGAGGAGTGCATCGCAATGGCTTTCACAAATCTGTTTTCCTGGCATGACTTGCGTTGAGTTCAAGCAACTTTTTACGCAAAGATTTGTTGGCGCAGAGACAACCACAGCAGCATTTCTTAAGCTGCCAGACGGACGCCCAGGGACTGGAGAGTGCATGTCGTCGTATGCAAGCCGACTCGTCACTTCGTTAATGACGAAAATAAAAAATATGGAGCTGGAGGAATTGTTGGTGTCAGTTGTGCTTGCGCATACTGCGCAACTGGACAGCACACTAAGAAAGCTTGGGTGCACCACAAACATCAAGTCGCGAAGCGAATTACCGCAACACTTGCAGGTATATGAAATCGGGCAGCGTCAAGAGACTTCGAAAGCAGAAACTACTGTGGGACCTGAAAGGAAGAAGCAGAAGTTTTCAAACATCGTTTGCCATTATTGTGGAAAGACAGGGTACAAAATCGTAGACTGCCGCCAGAAGAAAAATCGCGAATCACAACCATTGGGAAGCGGGCATGCTGGAGGCATTGGTATGAGGCCAAAAGAGCAAAAATCCAACGTAATATGCTTCAAGTGGGGATAGGCTGGACACATTTCTACTGGGTGCAATTCGACTGGACAAAGCACTGAAAAGAGAGTGAACATATGTTCGGTAATGGAACCAAAAGGTGTGCTCATTCATTCTGGTGAGCTCGTTGATTTTTGTTTTGACTCTGGAGCCGAGTGTTCACTCATTAAGGAAAGCGCAGCTGGAAAATTCTCTGGAAAAAGACTTTTTAACGTAGTAAAGCTTAAGGGTATTGGAAACGATTCTGTATGTAGCTCCACGCAATTTTTGACCAATGTAACCATTAATGGCTTTATTTTGGAAATGTTATTCCATGTCGTTATGGACAAATATTTGAAACACGATGTTATGATAGGCAGGGAAATTTTAAGTCAAGGTTTCGGAGTGACGATCGGGTCAGACATATTCTGTATTTATAAAGTAAAGCTGATTAATGTTGTTACTGAACCCAAAACATATGAAGAATGTATTAACCAAAATGTAGAGTTGGACGAAGCTGACAAGGGCCGTTTAATAAACGTTTTGAAACCATACATGGAATATTTTATCTCTGGCGTTCCAAAGAAACAGGTTAACGCAGGCCAGTTGGACATTCGGTTAATAGATCCAAAGAAAACGGTACAAAAGCGACCATATAGACTTAGTGTAGATGAGAAGCAAACTGTTCGCGAAAAAATTAATGAGTTGATGGCGGCAATTAATATAAGACCGAGCTGTTCCCCATTTGCGAGTCTGATTTTATTGGTAAGAAAGAAAAACGGAACTGATCGCTTATGAGTCGACTATAGGGAGCTTAACGCTAACACAGTTTCATATAAATTTCCATTGCCTATTATCTCTGACCATATTGCAAGGTTACGTGGGGGTAGGTATTTTTCTTGTTTGGACATGGCCAGCGGATTTTACCAAATACCTATTCACCCAGATTCATTAGAGCGTACAGCATTTGTAACACCAGAAGGGCAATTTGAGTTTTTGGCAATGCCGTTTGGTTTAAAAAATGCTCCGTCGAAGTTTCAGCGGCGTTGGGGCCACTTTCGTATTCGTATGTTGTGGTTTACATAGATGATGTATTGGTCGTGGCCGAAACTAAAGATGAGGCAATTTCAAGATTGCAGAAAGTCATAGAAATTCTTATCCAAGCTGGATTCTCATTTAATTTCGAAAAATGTACATTTTTAAAATCAAAAATAGAGTATTTGGGTTACGAAGTAGAGACAGGTGAGCTTAGACCTAAACCTCGAAAATTGCAGGCATTAGTTGAATTGCCACCGCCGCAAACGGTTACGCAGCTAAGACAGTTCATTGGATTAGCATCATACTTTAGACAATTAGTGCCGAAATTCTCCGAAACTTTAAAGCCTCTATTTTGTCTTACGTCTAAAGACAATAATAGTTTTGCTTGGAAAGAAAGTCATGAAGTAGTGAGGAAGGCGATAATCTTTGCACTGACCCGTATCCCGGTATTAACCATTTTCGATCCACAATATCCGGTTGAGCTGCATACAGATGCTAGCTCTGTGGGTTATGGTGCAATACTCATGCACAAAATAAAAGATAGAAACCATGTTATCGAGTATTACAGTAAATGTACAACCCAAGCAGAGTCAAGGTATAACTCATATCTTTTGGAAACCTTGGCAGTATTTAACGCAGTAAAATATTATCAACATTATTTAAAAGGTATCAAATTAAAGGCAAGTCAACAAAAGATTGAGTTAGATGACAAAGTATATCGATGGTGGTTGTACTTACAATCTTTTGAATTCGATATAGTGTATAGAAAGGGAAAACGCATGGCGCATGTAGACTTCTTCTCAAGAAACCCAATAACAAGAAAGATTCAGTTTGCTGTCAAAGCTCCTGAAATGCGCGTAGACTTAACTGAATTAACTGACACCTGGCTTATAGCTGAACAGCAACGAGATCTCGAAATGACATCTTTAATCTCTAAAATAAAAAACTATGAATTAAACGAGAATGTTGCCAGTACGTATGGGTTGAGCCTAGGCTTGCTGTATCGTAAAATTCAAAGAAATGGTAGAACCCGTTCGTTACCTGTAGTTCCAAGATCTTATAGATGGGCTGTCATTAACCACATTCATGAGGCTATAATGCACCTTGGTTGGAAAAAGACCCTCGATAAAGTGTACAGTTGTTACTGGTTTGAAGGTATGACGAAATACGTACGAAAGTTTGTTGATAATTGCATCACGTGCAAGTTATCGAAACCGCAATCGGGGAAAATTCAACAAGAGATGCATCCGATGCCTAAAATCGAAATACCCTGGCATACGATACATGTAGACATTACCGGTAAACTAAGTGGCAAGAACGACCAAAAAGAGTATGTTATAGTCTTTATAGATACGTTTACAAAGTACGTTTATTTGCACCATACACTGAAGATAGATGCAGCTAATTGTATAGTATCACTGAAGGTGGTTATTTCCTTGTTTGGTGTACCATCCCGTATCATAGCAGATCAGGGACGATGCTTTGCAGGATCTGGGTTTAAGGAATTTTGCTCTGCACATAATATCGAGTCGCATTTAATTGCCACAGGAGCTAGTCGAGCAAATGGACAGGTCGAACGCGTAATGAGTACACTTAAAAGTTTACTAACAGCGGTAGAGACGGGCCAACGTTCGTGGCAAGAGGAATTAAAAGAGGTACAGTTAGCAATAAATTGCACAGTCAATCGGGTCACTAAGTTTAGTCCGTTACAGCTTTTAATTGGAAAAGATGTGAGACCATTAGGGATGCTATCGAACATTGTTGATGAAAAATATGATAATCTACAAAATCTAAGAGCACAAGCAAAAGATAATATAGAGAATAATACCTGTTATGATAAGAACAGAAGCGATAAAGGCAAAGCAAACGTTGTAAAGCATAAAGTGGGTGATCATGTTCTGCTCAAGTGTGAAGATAGAAATCAGACCAAACTAGATCCCAAATTTAAAGGCCCATTTGTCATAACAGAAGTACTTGAAGGAGACCGATATTGTTTGAAGTCATTAACAAGCAAGCGAACCTATAAGTATCCTCATGAGTGTTTAAGAGCGTTACCGGTCGAGACAGTTTCTGCGGAGATGGATGAGGATATGATGAGTAATAGCCTTGAAACAGACGCAATTGGTACCAGTGAAGGTACAGGTGTTGGCGTTGAAACAGACGCAATCGCTACTAGTGAAGGTACAGGTGTTGGCGTTAAAACAGACGCAAGAGACAGTGCCAGTAAAGGTACTAGCGTTGAAACAGGCGCATTAATGTGTAACGTCATGATCAAAAGGCCTCTTCGAGAAACATAGGTAGACTTGGTGCGCTATCTGGACATTCATCTGTATGATTTGGCTATCAAATAAGTTGTAAAGATTATTTTAACATTGATTAAAAGAAAGGCGAAAGAACACTTGAGCGGAGCATATCAACATGAATTGCTAAATTTATACACGAGGACGTGTAATTGTCAGAATTGGCCGTGTCGGAGCATTGCTATTATAATTAATATTGTTATTCGAATTTAAGTACAGCAACATGAATATTGTATGAGTCGAAATTAAAAGAAAGAAGAATAGAGAAAACAGAGTAATTGTCATTGTCGACTTGTATTTCTTATATATACTGAGAGTCGGTGAGAGGACTAACTGTTAATTCTCTCACTGAGTGAGACCCGTGCCTAAGTTGTTGGTGTGTTGTATTCTTCTTTCGGTTTCGTTCTGTACATGAACCGAAGAAGAATGTGAGTAAGACTGGACTATCTATTTGCGAAGGGTGTGCGGGAGAGCAGGATGGCAAATGGGTCATAAGCAAACGGCGCATTAGATTTTGGCGACAGGCGTGCATGTATGCAAAAAAGAAGTCGGTAGTCAGTCTTGGTAAAATATTGAAAGAGCACAGACGCAGAATATTAAACAAACGCTTAAAAAATAAAACTATGGCATCAACAAAGGGGACGGGGCTCGCTGCTCAAAGTGTGAAGAATTCTGACCCTACGGCCGCTTCGACATCAGAAGTGGGATAGGATCCTCCTAACTCTCAGTTGTGTCAAATTTTGGAGCAACAAAATAGAAATTTTATTGAGTTGCTGCGAGCAGTGCAGGCTAGCGCAGCGCCTCGTGAGTAAAAGACGGTGCTTTTACCAAAATACAATCCCGAAGCTACCGGTGCTGATGCATGTGCTTGGAGTATTACGTTTTAAGTATTTTATTGAAAATCCACTTGAGGGTTGTGTGCTCGTGATTGCCCTCAGTAAAGCCTTAGAGGGGAGTGCATCGCAATGGCTTTCACAAATCTGTTTTCCTGGCATGACTTGGATTGAGTTCAAGCAACTTTTTACGCAAAGATTTGTCGGCGCAGAGACAACCTCAGCAACATTTCTTAAGCTGCTAGACGGACGCCCAGGGACTGGAGAGTGCATGTCGTCGTATGCAAGCCGACTCGTCACTTCGTTAATGACGAAAATATTTACTTATTTTATTATCCTCGTACATGGGATAATTAATGTTTTTACAGTATCCTACCTATCGGTTCGCATAGCTTTACGGTCTATGCTTCTAATCGGGCAGAAATGATTCTGCTTAATTTTAGAAATTGTATATATCTATTTTATAATTTATTACTGTGTATATATGTGTACGTAGGGTGATAATGTTTTTACAGAATCCTACCTATCGTTTCGCATAGCTTTACGGGCTATGCTTTTTAATCGGGCAGAAAAGGTTCTCAATTTTACAACAATTTTATATTTATAATTTAAATTAATAATTGAATATTCGTTGCATCTGCTGCTCGTCCGCTGCATCAGCTGGGCGTCGCCGGATGTGCCACGCTGATGCTCCCTCGTTGGCGCAAGTGGCGGAGTGCCTCTCGCACTTGTCTCAATAGCACAGCTTGTTGCGCTGGCGGTACCGGTGCTGGTCTTCGCACAGGCTGTTGTTTGCCAGCTTTACTGGCTAGCGGGGCTGGTGCTGGTCTCCTTCTGTTGGGAAGTATACTTGCAATGAATGCTGTAGAGTGGTCCCTCGCAGTCTGCTGGGCATGTTTGTTTCATCTTTGGGATCTGAGACGGTGGTGGTGGTATTATTACTTGTTTCTTACATATATTACTAATGGAGTGGTGAGTTGCGTCAATGAGATTCTTTTTTATCAGGCTAGATTTTAAGAAATCTAATTCTGCCTGTAACTTTTGGGCTGTTGCCCAAGCAGGTGGTGGTGATTTTGTATATAATAGCCACTTAATGTGGGCTATTCTTTTATTTATTTTAGTTTTCTGACCACCCCTGTGTTTTCCCATTGGCTGACTCTACTCACTCAGTAATTTGTAGTTTTCCTGTCCACGATACTCGTCATCTGCCAAGCAGGGATTTATTTATCCTCTTTTCTTTGTGTTCTACTGCCTCCAGGCAGGGATTTATTTATCCCATTAACTTTTTATTCTAGAGCCTCCAGGCTGGGAATCGTGACCATGTCACGGTCGCCATGTTATGTTGATATCTTCCCCTTGTATAGTATTGTAAATGTTTCACTTATAAATGTTTCAAACTGATAGATAAAGGCACGTCAGTGCTGTTTTGCATTGTTCATAAGAATGATTTTATTCTGAGTCAATATAATGCACTTTGCCTATGGTTACATGTATATACTATACTATATATGTATGCAGCATTGAGAGCCGCGCTGAGAGAGAGTATGTTATGTGACAGTTTTATATATTTTAAATACAGTGCTTACTCCATATGTGCGCAAATCACAGTATAACAATAGCCAGGATCGTATTGAATCTGCTCAGAAGCAATTTCAGCTTTTTGCCTTACGAGCTTTAAATTGGAACCCTAATCATCGGATGCCATCCTATTCCAGGAGGCTGCTTCTTCTTAATCTTCCGTCGTTAACCAACCGTAAGACAATTCTCGGTGTTGTTTTTCGACATAAGTGTGTTGTTGGCGATATAGATTTTCCTTTTCTGCAAGGGCGTCTTCAATTCTCAGTTCCGGCTAGACCAACAAGTAATTACCGCCCCTTATTCCTATCGACGTGCACATCAGACTTGCATCACGTTTTCTCTACCGAATTTTCTCTACCCCTAATAAAATCGTTGCTTTCAGGATACCTTCGGGAAGTCACTGACCATTCCCAGCTATGAGCAGGGGCATAGCTTGCCGGACAGGCTGTAAATTCTTCCCCAACGGGTCGGTGATTTCCCATTACTTTCCCAATACTATCTCTTTATTCAATCTACTTAACACTCTGTATATCTAGCATACAGTTCTTTACTTTATTAACAATCTTCCTACTTTCTTTTCTCCTATTAATGGTATATTCTTAAATAATATAGGAAATTAAGATTATTTTTATTTTACTTAAGAACACTTTTTCCTACTTAAACCCTTCTTCTTAGATGTAGGCTCTAATAGTGTCACTGACAAAATTAGCTATGAAATGGGGCACAGCTGGCCGGACTGGCAAATAAAATACCTCCATCGGTCGGTTCCCTAACTAGGCATTTAGCATTTAATTTTCATAATCTCTATATATATAACTGTTTGTCCTGACTGACTGACTGACTGACTGATTGGTGATCAACGCACAGCCCAACCCGAAAGAGCTAGGAAGCTGAAATTTTCACTGTAGCTACCTTATGTGATGTAGGTGCACGTTAAGACGGGGTTTCGGGAAATTCCACCCGCAAGTGTGGAAAAATCGCGAAAAACGTTTGTATGTAACTTTTTTGTTTACCATCGGATAGGCCTCAACTTATTTTCAAAGATCTTTGTTCAAATTCATTTGAGGGGTGTTTCACACTTTTAGGAAAATCTGTTCCTCCTTGGTGGAAATGGAGGTCAAAGATTTGGTGGGTGACATTTCGCGCTTAAATTCATTTCCACAGATCTATAAGAAAAATCTCTTGATACGTGTTTCACACTTTTCGCAGAATTCAAACTTCTTCCGGGGGAATGCGATTTAAAGATTTTTGGGCGAAGTTTTAAGTTGAGTCCGATTTGCTTCAATCTTATTTTCAAAGCTCTATATAAGAAGTTAATAAATACGTATTTCAGCGATTTGAGAAATTCCACCCGCAACAGTGGTAAACTGGCTAAAAACAGTTGTA
This sequence comes from Drosophila borealis, assembly GCA_035045885.1. Classification (NCBI taxonomy): domain Eukaryota; kingdom Metazoa; phylum Arthropoda; class Insecta; order Diptera; family Drosophilidae; genus Drosophila; species Drosophila borealis. Next base: position 60,871 of record JAWNOR010000245.1, on the reverse strand, counting down.
TGAAAGTTTTTTGTTTACCATCCGATCGGCGCCACTCTTATTTTCAAATATTTTTGTTCAAATTCATTTGAGTGGTGTTTCACACTTTTCGAAAAATCCGTTCCTCCTTGGTGGAAATGGAGGTCAAAGATTTGGTGGGTGACGTTTCGCGCTAAAACTCATTTCCAGTAATCTATAAGAAAAATCAATTGAGACGTGTTTCACACTTTTTGCGGAATCCAAACTTTTTCGGGTTGAATGCGACTCAAAGATTTTTTGTACGAAATTTTAAATTGTGTCGATTTGCTTCAAACTTATTTTCAAAGCTCTACATAAGAATGTAATGAATTCGTGTTTCAGCGATTTGGGAAATTCCACTCGCAACAGTGGTAAATTGGCGGAAAACGTTTGTATGAAAGTTATTTGTTCACTGTTCGATCAGCTTCAAAATCATTTCACATTTGTTTGAGAACATTGATTTTATAACATACGTGCCACGGGCAAGGCCGGGTTATACCCGCTAGTTGTATAAATAAAATAACGTATTGAATAATTAGGAAGACACTCGTTTTGTCGACCACTAATAAATAAATAAATAAAAATAAAATAACTGGCCCAATCTTGTACAAGCTACAAGTTGAAACTACAATCCCTGCCATAATAACTAAACTAAAGGGTAACGTAAAAGGTGAATCATCTGACGTATTAAAAGCGAAACTGCTTAACATTAAAAAAAAAGGTAAAACAGCATCATAATATACCGTTGAAAACGACAACTGGCGAAAGCAACTCGAAGCAGCATATATTGATGATGGCTTAGACCCTTACAATGCAAAAAACTCTCTAGAAAATAATCAATTTCTGCTATGATTAAAAACTGCGGGCATGATAAACTCCGTATTATCTTGGAAGCAAGAAACTTCGTCACTTTCAATGACGTCATGGGTAAATATATCCATTGCAGCACTGAAATGACCGGAAGTGCCAGTAATGTGTTGTATCGCAGAGGTACAGGTAATAATCACCATTACACCCAAAGAGGTAGACCAAATGGTCGTGGTAATGATAACCCAAATTACCAAAATTTTAATACCAACAACAGAGGACCTTATAGAGGTAATGCCCGTGGTCATAACCGAGGAAGGAATAATTCCAACCGAGGCAACAACCATAACCCTTAAGATATTCACAAAGAAATACAAAAGTACACACAGTAAATCTTAACCTCACTAATTTTATTATAATAAATAATGAAAAAACAGGCAAAGCATTTACGCTATTTTTAGATACTGGTGCAGACAAATTTTTATTAAAAGAAAATGTTGATATATTTGAAAATATAAATTCAAATATATCAACCCAAATATTTGGAATTTGTGAATGTTCAGTAGTTTCCAAAGGTTTAGTATTCGTATAATTATCTACAGGAAAATATGTCATTCCACACGGATTTCATATAGTCGGACAAGATTTTCCAATACTTAGCGATGGCATTATTGGTATAGATTTCTTTAAAAAATATAATTGCCAATTAGATTTCACACAAACATGTGATTCTCTAATACTTCTGCCCAATAATTTAAATTATCCAATAAAACTACCAATAATTCACACTTGTGATAATAATGCCACAATACTTCCACCTCGTTCTGAAGTAGTCCGTCAAAACAATGTTGCGTTACAGTACTTCAAAGATAGGCTACCGAGTCAACATCTTAAACGGTGTCTCAAAATTGTAAAATCTCTTAACACGAGATTAATAAATATTGGCAAAAGACACATAATTGAAATCAATGTACCAGAAGATATATTTTCACCAGCAGTGTTTGAACCAAACCAACTCCAATCAAAGATACAAATATTGATAGCGACATTGAGACACTGGGAGAAAGTAGAGAATCCACTATGCCAGACCAGGAAGCCCTAGACGGGGAATATGTAACACAAGTTCCGTCTACAATCCCTGAATTTGATGGTAAGAGCTGTAAGGCTCGTAAATCGAATAAAAGGCAACCAAGACTATTTGGCCGTTGAGGCGATCAAATCAAAAATAATTTACCCAATATTATACAAATGCGAAGATGATCACTGGCTATATTAATAAATTAATAGTTAACGTCAAAGGTGAATCAACCGACGTTATTATAGGCCAGGCTGTTAAACGTACAACAAAAAGGAAAAACAGCTTCACAATATACTGTTGAAATTGCCAACTTGCGAAAGCAACTCGAGGCAGCATATAATGATGATGGCCTAAACCCTGACAACGCAGAAAAATAATTAACCAAAAAATTAAATTTTGCTATGACCAAAAATTGCGAACACGATAAGCTACGTATTATCTTTTAATAACTTTGACAAATAGAAATAAATAACATTATTTTATTTCTTGTGTTCCAATTTATATATATGTAATATATTAATTATAAGTAACGATAAGCAGGCAGACCCGAATTGATCTGTGTTTATAATTTAAGAACAAGAGTTTTACAATGGTAAGTGAACCCGAATTGGTTCGTGCCGATTTTAGCGGAGCGATAATTGCGACAAATTAATATGTTTTGATAATGCAAGTGGCCGATGCATACCAAATGCAATGATCGTTACAGCGAAGAGCGCAAGCTTTATGTAAATGTAATCCTAAGAGCGAAATATAAGCAGTTGCTTCGCAGAGCAAGTATTATAAGATAGGATATAAGATGCTGCTCTTATCAGCTGCGAGGTCCCTCCAGCTGTTTTGGCTACGAAGCCAGACATTCTCCCCAGTTGAAAGGCATGGGCTTTCAACTGAGTCCTTGATGGGCAGTAGGCACAGCTTGTTTGCAGCTCTCCTTATCTCTCCTGTTGCGGTGCGCAAGATGGCTACGCGAGCGACTCCATCATTTCCCACGAGTAGCTCCGTGATCCTCGCCAGTGGCCACCTTAGAGCCCTTCCTTCCTAGTCCTTTACGAGGACTATGTCGTTGTCACATAGGTCTGGCTTCGGAGTACACCATTTGAAGCGCTGCTGAACCAGCGTTAAATATTCTTCACGCCAGCGGGACCAAAACAGTTGTTGGAGGTGTGTTACGCGTTGCCAGCCATCCAGACGATTGAATTGAAGGTGCGTAACATCAGGCTCAACGAACGATGAGCTGGGTCCACCAGTCAAGAAATAAGCTGGAGGGAGCTCATCTAGGTCTGCTGGATCTTCTGAAAGAGGAAACAATGGCCTGGAGTTAATTATCGATGCAAGCAGTCAAATGTTCTTTGGGAAGATCAGCCATTATATGCTCTACTTATCGTGGCTTGGCACGAAAGCATCTCACACATTTGCCAACCACTTTGGATACGGTCTTCCTTCCACCAATCGGCCAATACTGCAACCGAATATGAGCCAGAAGTGCCCGTGGACCTGCGTTTAAGTGCTGATTGGGAGACCTTGTATTGAGTGAATCTGTGATGGGATGGTGCCGAGGAAGAATTATTGGATAGCGAGCTTCGAAATCCAGCGAAGAGTTTGTTTTCAGAGGAGCTACACGCGAAACCGTGAACTTCTAACTCTGCTGCAGGTATTAACACGAGGCGAGGAAATTTTAGAAATTTTGCTTTCTCAGAACTGCAGCAAAGATCATTCTAAGCTGTTGCTTGTGATAATGGCAGATTCTCGTCCCAATCAAGCTTCTCCTTCCTGATCTGCTGCAAAAAGATTTTAGACTTAGCGATTACCGGCCCTATAAGTTCAAGCAGGTCATATAAGCGAGCTGTTTTGCAGTTTTTACCGCCGCCTCCCAAAGGCAACCATAGTGAGCGGAGCGCGGTGGAATGAAGCGCCAGTCAATTGTGTCCGCCAAACAAAACCGGAGCACCGCCTCTTGATGACAGCTACTAAGGAGGAGATTTTTGAGCTCTACCAATTCGTTTTTGGCGCCAAATAAGTTGGTAGCATTGTCAGACCAAATCTGACGTGATTTGCCACGAGTGCACATAAAGCGATTTAGACCATTTAGAAACGCACACGTAGATAGATCCTTGACCAACTCCAAATGAATGGCTGTCGTGGCGAAGCAAATAAATACACTGATGTAGCATTTTATAGGAGCTTTGTTTCGAGTGTCAGGCTTGTAGTAGAATAGTCCGCAGAAGTCCACACCATTTATATCAAACGCTCGAGTTTCAACAAATCGCTCCTTTGGAAGATTAGCCATTACGTGCTCCATCAAGCAGGGCTTGTTCCGGAAACATCTGATGCATTTGTTTACTATGCTGGAAACTGTTTTACGGCCACCAATCGGCCAATACTGCAGACGAATTGCTCCCAACAAGGCTCGTGGTTCAGCATGGAGATTCCGCTCATGAAAGTGAGTGACAATGGCTATGGTAACTGGATGTTGTCTGGGCAGTATAGGATGACGGGCCTCAACAGGAAGGTTTGACTTTTCGAGGCGCCCACCAACTCGAAGAATACCAAATTCATCCTGAAAGGGCAATAATGATGAGAGTATACTGGAACGAGCGACCACGCCCTTTGATTGCACGTTCTTTATGTCATCCCATAGAGAACCCTTGTGAACGTTTCGTAAAAGTATAAACGATCCAAAACGTATGTCGGAGATCAAAAGTCCGAGGCGCCGAATACTATGGATAAACGTGTACACATGGGCAAATACTTGTTGAATGGCAGAAAAGGAATTCACATATTTGCAGCTTAATATGGCATCATCTGCAGGATCCGTGATGAGCAGCACTCTTTTGCGTAACTCCAGTATTGGGTTTTTAAGAAGACAAGATGAAGCACAGCAACTCTTGTGGACCATTCAAAAATTCAGGACCACATGACCAAAGTTTTGATTCTATAAGCTCGTTGGGAGTGCCCCTCTGAAGAGAATGTCAGCAGGATTTCTGGCTGTTGGAGCATAATGCCACTGGAAGCCCCCTGTAAGTTCCTGGATGGTGGCTATCCGATTTGCAACGAATACGTTGAACTTTGAAGAGTCATCTCGGATCCATGATAGACATATTGATGAATCTGACGAACAATGGAATGTACCGGTAAGAAGATTAATTTCCAGATACTTCCTGCATCAATTGGGTTAACAGAAGTGCGCCACAAAGCTCGAGTTTTGGTATTGTAAGGTTTTTAAGCGGAGCCACTCGTGATTTAGGGCAAAATAGACGTGAACTCGAATGATGTCCCTTTAAACCACGTAAATGCAAGCTCCGTACGCAGTAATGCTGGCGTCACAGAAACCGTGAACCTCTACATCGCACATTGGAAATGCAGACCAACCGGGGGAAGGTGGATAATTTGACATTGCTGAGAGTTTGGCAAAGTTCTTGCCAGCCACTGTTTAGAGCAGTTGGAAGACTCCAAAGACTTCCAAAAAAAAGCCGCATAAAGATCTTGGCCCTAACGATGACTGGTCCAATTAATCCTAGTGGATCGTAAAAACGAGCTGTAGTGTACATAACAAATCTCTTGCAAGGTTTAAGGGTCTGATTGGTAGGCGTGAGGGAAAACATTAATTTATCTGTTGAAGGATCCCAAGCAAGGCCCAAAGTTTTGGTAATGTCGCTTCCATCACTAAATTTTAAAAACGTGTCAGTAACGTCTTTTAGCACCTTTATCTTTTAGCAACCTTTAGAGAGGATGCCCTTTGTTTAATTTAAGACGTCGATCGCCTCTTGGACCGTGGCCCCGCCAGATATAAGGTCATCTACATAGAAATCTCGGCGAAGAATTTTGGCACCAATTGAATGTTGCTCATCGACTGCCAATTGCTACATTGCTCGGAGTGCAAGAAAGGAGGCTGGTTTCGTGCCATACGTAACTGTGTCCAACTTGAAGACACTTATTTCAGAATCAGTAGAATTTCGCCACAAGATGCATTGTAGGTAGTTATCCGGGACCGTAACTCTGACAGCGATACATCTTGTCAATGTCTCCAGTAAGGGCGACAGGAAACGTACGAAATCGCATCAAAATGTTAAACGGCTTTGGTTGTATGACGGGCCAGCCATCAAAACTTCATTCAGCGAACATCCAGTGCTGGTGACAGCTGAACCATCAAAGATGACACGAAGCTTGGTGCTCGTGCTTTGTTCCTTCAGCACGCAATGATGAGGAAAATATTTACATAGACGTACACGACTCCGGAGGGACAAGAGTCATATGGCCGAGCTACATCTTGCATATAAATAATCTTTAGAGCGAAATTTAAGCAGTTGCCTGGCAGAGCAAGTATTACAAGATAAGAAGACGATGCTGCTCTTATCAGTGGCGATGTCGCTCCAGCTGTTTTGGCTGCGTAGCCAGACATTCTCCCCGTTGAAAGGCATGGGCTTTCAACTGAGTCCTTGATGGGCGGTAGGCACAGCTTGTATGCAGCTCTCCTTATCTCTCCTGCTTGCGTTGCTCAAGATGGCTACGCGAGCGACTCCATCATTTCCCACGATTAGCTCTACGATCCTCGCCAGTGGCCTCCTTAGCCAGCCATCCAGACGATTGAATTGAAGGTGCATCACATCAGGCTCAACGAACTCAAGAAATGAGCTGGAGAGAGCACATATAGGTCTGCTGGATCTTCTGAAAGTGAAAACAATGGCCTGGAGTGTATTATCGATGCTATATAAGTTAAGAACGCAAGAGCCAAGATGCTTCGCTGTCTTCACTGCTGCTTCCCAAAGACCGCCAAAATGCGGAGAACGAGGGCAAATAAACTTCCAATCAATGGAGTCAGCCATGCAAAACTTGTGCACTGAGTCAATATGATTGCAAATGATAAAAAGACGCTTGAGTTTCAGAAGCTCGTTCTTGGCGCCGAAAAAATTTTGTAGCATTACCCGACCATATCTGAGATGGCCTGCCTCGAGTCGATATAAACCTCTTGAGTGCATTCATGAATGAAGCCGTCGACAGATCCTTGACCAGCTCCAGGTGATCTGCCTTAGTCGCGAAACAGACGAAGACAGCCATGTAGCATTTGACTGGAGCTTTATTACGTACGTCTGCCTTATAGAAATATGGTCCACAATAGTCCCCAGAGACTTCAACCCCAGAGACTTCAAATGCTCGACAAGCAGTCAAATGTTCCTTGGGAAGATAAGCCCATATATGCTCTACTAATCGTGGCTTGGCACGAAAGCATCTCTCACATGTGCCAACTACCTTGGATACGGTCTTCTTTCCACCAATCGGCCAATACTGCAACCGAGTATGAGCCAGAAGTGCCCGTGAATCTGTGATGGGATGGTGCCGCGGAAGAATTATTGGATGGCGAGCTTCGGATTCCAGCGAAGAGTTTTTCAGGCGCCCATCAACTCTAGGGATGCCGAAATCATCCAAAAAGGGTTAAGTGATGCGATACAACTGGATGGTGTGCTCTCGGACGAGCCGCAGTAAGAGTTGGGTCCCATGTTGTATATCACACACTGTTAGTCCAGGATGCATGCTTATGTGTATGAATTTATAGATATATGCAAATATACGCTGCATTGTATCAAATGAATTAGCGTATTTACAGGCAGGTATATCAACGAAGGGAGATGACGCAACAAGGAGCGTATTTACAAGTGGCAGGTATATCAACGAAGGGAGATGGCGCAACAAAGACCTTTTTTCTTAGCTCGAGTTCTGGCCTTTCTGGCTAAGCAAAGTAGCAGGCCAGTCCAATTTGTTTCCACATATAAATTCTGGCCGTTGAACAACAGTGACGATTGATGTAATTTACTGAGTGTAGATCCTCTCAAGAGTATATCTGATTGAGTGAAGTAGGAACGTAGCACCATTCCATGCCATTTGTTAGCTCTTAAACTGCCGTAACACGATTAGCTACAAACACATTGAGCTTGCAGGGCTCGGTCTTTATCCAGGAAAAGCAAACAGAAGAATCCGACCAACAGTAGAATTTTCCACCAAAGAGGGTCATTTTAGATATCTCACGCATGAGATTAGCTACTAAGACGGCGCCACAGAGCTCTAGCTTTGGAACTGTGATTGTTTTCAGAGGAGCTACACGCGATTTGGAACACAACAGCTGACAACAGGCTTGTGATCGTCGAGAAATAAGGTAGACACAGGCCCCACGTCGCAGAAACCGTGAACTTCTAACTCTGCTGCAGGTATTGACACGAGACGAGGAAATTTAAGAAATTGTGCATTTTCAAACTGCAGCAAAGATCATCCCAAGCTTTTGTTAGTGATGAAGGCAGGCTCTCATCCCAATCAAGCTTCTCTTTCCAGATCTGCTGCAAAAAAGATTTTAGCCTTAGCGATGACCGGCCCTATAAGTCCAAGCGGATCATATAATCGAGCTATATTCGACAGCATCCATCTTTTTGATGGTTTGGATCTCTGCTAAAATGGATCCCTTCTAGAACAGCTTGAAGCCCCTACTTGCCATGATTCCAGCCGTCTGACTAAGAATTTCCATTACTTCTTGAATCGAGTCTCCACCTGAAATAAGGTCGTCAACGTAGCAGTCACGCCACAGAATCCGAGATCCAATTGGGAAGTTAATTTCCTCATCCACAGACAGGTGATGCATAGCACGGATAGAGAGGAATGAAGCTGGCTTTGTTCCGTATGTAACTGTATCCAGCTTAAAAATCTTTATATCCTGTTCTGGCGAGTCTCGCCACAGAATGCATTGGAGAAAATCATCCGGTGCTGAAACGCGTACGCAGCGATACATTTTTCCAATATCTCCTGTTAGGGCGATCGGGAAATTACGAAAGCGAAGAAGGATATGAAACAGCGAGCTTTGAATAACAGGTCCAGCCATCAATAAGTTCATTTAATGAATAACCTGACGAGGTAGCTGCTGAGCCGTCGAAAACGACTCGCAATTTTGTCGTTGAACTGTCTTCTTTAAAGACACAGTGATGAGGAAGAAAATATTGACAAAGACCTACGGACTCTGGAGCGACAGGCGACATATGACCCAGATGCAAGTATTCCTTTGGAAAATTTGAATATTGAATCTTCAGGTCTGGACGATTTTGTAGTTTGCGTTTCAGGGTCAGGAACCGACGAAAGGCTTGTTGGTATGACGTCCCAAGACATTCCAAACTTCGCTTGAAGGGTAAATGAACCGAATATTGGTATGAGTCCTTAAGAAATACTCTTCATGTGGTATGATGGGGTATGTGTAATTCCAAGCATCAGCACGTTCTTCAGAACTTGACTCAAGTTGCCCGCAGTATACTTAGCAATCAATGTAGAAGCACCCAAACGCGGTCCGCCTCCAGAAACTACCTAACCAAGCCTTGTTTTTAAGACATGGTAGCCCTGGGAGAAGATTTATCTGGCCGACGCTGAGAAGCTCTTAAAACAAACTAGCTCCAAGCAGCAAGTTCACGCGTTGTGGTTTAAAGAAATACGGATCTGCAAGTCTTATGTTAGCGGGAATGTTCTAATTCGTAGTGTTGATTGTAAAATTCGGTTGACTATCAGTTATGGTAGTCGTTACCAGGGCTGTGAAGCATGTTGAGTACTCAGATACTCGAGACTGTATCGTTATAGTGACCGTATTTCCTTCTGGGTCAAAACAAGAAGGCGCAGTCAGCTGACCAGACGGAAAACCAAAATTATTTAAATGCAGCAGGGAATGATGCTTCGCCACGCAGGTTCGACATCATACAGAGCTGCACGCAGCAATTCAAGCACAATGCAAGTCGTTTTGCCTCCCTAAGCCGTAATGCAGGGGACAAGTTTCCAAATCGGGAACAATTATATATGCCATGACCGGGGCTATCAAAAAAAAACGCAGACAGGAGCGTCGTGGTTAGTGGCGATAAATGACGATCTACTTGTGTTAATTGCTTCTAGTTAATTGCTCTAGCTTGCCATAGCAATATTTACGGTTTCCATTACTCGGCATCTCTGCTCCAGAAACGAAGCCATATGCTCCCACGATGGTATCAAGTTGACGGACGTCGAATCCTCTAGCCTTTCTTCCCACTTAGCTTGTGATGATGGGTTCAGCTTTTGTAGGATAATCTGCACAATGATGCATCCAGCGATCTGTTCGGTGTTGCCCATGCTCTTTAATGAGCGAATGTGCGCGTTGAATTGGTCGAAACCCTTAGCGCCACGGCCGATCCACCTGCCACCCTCTTGAGCCACAATATCTCTAGTATGTGTGCCTGAAAAACGAAACGCCTATTATTAAACCTTTTCTCCAATAAATTAAGTGCTATGGCATAGTTATCGTTTGTTATTTCCAATGATCGAATTGCGTCCAGCGCTGAATCCTTCAGGCTCGATCGAAGATGCTGCAGCTTTTCGATATCTGCTAAATGCGGATGATTTTCTTTGACGGTTGTGAACATAGAATAAAAGTCCGCCCATTCTGTATAACAACCACTGAACGTAGGCAACTTTAATGAGGGTAATGCCGGCGGTGCCTTAGCTCTTACTGTCTGAGAGGGCAGCACAGATTGTTTGCGAAATGTTGAGCAGGGCAATATTGAGACAATTTTCGCGATTTCACTCCGAACCGAAATTTCCATAGAGACGGCTAACTCGTCGAAATTGTTACGCAATTGGCTACCAATTTCATCCAAGTCTAGCTCTTCGAGGCTAGTGTGAGTAATATCAAATGAGGCCTGAAGCCGCTCGATTTGCTTCAGCCTAACGCTAAGACCGCATCATCAATTGCACTAAGTGTCGAATTAGTTAGAGCATTTTGAAGTGTTTGCAAATTGTCATTAATTGAAATGTCCTTGCGCTTCAGAAAAGTCACCCTGTTTGCAGAGGGCACTGCACTAGAGCCAATATTTTCTGTTAGCTGAGTACCTAACAACGGTGATCGCTAGTACATGTAAACCGCTCAAAAACAATAGCTGTAAGAACTTCGGCGATCGTTAGTGTCAAGCTATGTAACGAAGCTACGGCAATAGCTTGTATATAAGTTACGCACGAAAGAACAAGAAACTTTGAGCGACCGAGGGGGTAAGCAGAGCGACGGCGATTGCTTATGTGTATATAAGCCGCACAAAAAGAAAAGTCAGGTTGCTGATCTTTAATATTTGTTGCTTTAATGTAAAGCAATAATGTTACAACAACTAAAATCACGTCGGGGTCACCAAAATGTTGCGCTATTGAGCTTTTTCAATAACTTTCACAAATATAAATAAATAACATTATTTTATTTCTCGTGTTCCAATTTATTTATATATTTATTATAAGTTACGATAAGCAGGCAGACCCGAATTGGTCTGTGTTTATTATTTAAGAACAATAGTTTTACAATGGCAAGCGAACCCGAATTGATTCGTTCCGATTTTAGCGAAGCGATTATTGCGACAAATTAATAAGTTTTGATAATGCAAGTGGCCGAGACGTACCAAATGCACGAAGCGAACGAACTTAACTGGACTCGACGCACAGCATCGAGGCCTTCGCAAAAGGTAATGCTATGGCAATAAATGATCGTTACAGCGAAGAGCGCCAGCTTAATGTAAATAATGTTAAGAGCGAAATTTAAGCAGTTGCTTCGCAGAGCAAGTATTACAAGATACGAAGACGATGCTGCTCTTATCAGTCGCGATGTCGCTCCAGCTGTTTTGGCTGCGTAGCTAGACAATCTTAGAACAAGGAAACTTTGTCACTTTCAATGATGTATATATCCATTGCAGCACTGAAATGACTGGAAGTGCCAGTACAGTATTGTACCACAGAGCCAGAGGTAGAGGTAATAATTACCATCATACCCAAAGATGTAGACCGAACGGTCGCGGTAATTATAACCAAAATTACCAAAGCCATAACAACAACAATAGAGGACGTTACAGAGGTAATGTCCGTGGTAATAACCGAGAAAGGAATAATTCTAAACGAGGTAACAACCAAAACAATACCAATGGCAACTATCATGGCAATAATAAAGTTCGAGTTACTCAGACTAACTCGGAAAACCCTTAAGATATTCAGTATCTTTATTAAAATAAATAATGAAAAAACAGGTGAAACATTTACTTTACATTTAGATACTGGTGCAGACATACATATCTCTATTAAAAAACAAGTTGATATATTTGAAAATATTAATTCAAACATATCAACACGAATATCTGAAATCGGTAAAGGTTCAGTTTTTCCTAAAGGTTTAGCATTCGTAGAATTATCTACCCGAAAATATGTCATTCCACACGACTTTCACATAGTCGGACAAGATTTCCCAATACATAGCGATGGCATTAGTCCGTTCTGAAGTAGTGCGTCCGATTAAAATCATTTCACCAGAAAACAATATTTTCATCCCAAATCAAGAAATTGATAAAGGAATCTTCATCGGAAATTCAATTTTCAATAATCAACAAACTTTTGTCCGAATACTAAACACCACAAGTTCAGTAAAAATAATGAACCTTAATGACATTAAAATAGAAAAGCTAAGTGACTATGAAACAGTCCATTAAATTAGTAAAGATCGCTAAGAAACGGTGATGGAAAAACTAAAAACGAACTTTCCCCGATTATTTAAAACACAATTAAAAGATCTCTGCACCAAGTACACAGACATATTCGGACTCGAAACCGAATCCATAACGACCAATTTTTAAAAACAGGAAATAAGACTAAAAGAATAAGAATTCCTCATACTCATAAAGAAGAAGTTAATAAGCAAGTCGAAAAACTCATCTCGGAAAAAATTTAGAACCGTCTGTATTGGAATATAACAGCCCTATACTTCTGGTCCCAAAAAAGGGATTACCAAGTTCCTATACAATGAGATGGTGATTAGTTATAGACTATCGTCAAATAAATAAAAAATTACTCCGATAAATTTACAGTTCCAAGAAAAGATGATATTCTTGACCAACTGGGCAGAGCAAAATATTTCTCATCCTTAGAATTAATGTCCGGTTTTCACCAAATATAATTAGAAGAAAATTCTAGGAACAAATCGTGTTTTTCAACGAGCAATGGCTCCTATCGTTTTACAGGATTACCATATGGCCTAAAAATAAGGGCTTATTCTTTTCAAAGATAAGATCCTTCACAAGCTTACTTGTACATGGATGACCTAATAGTCATCGGTTGTTCCGAAAAACATATGATTAAAAACTTACCAAGCGTTTTTGACTTATGCAGGAAACACAAACTTAAATTACATCCAGAAAAATGTTAATTTTTCATACACGAAGTGACTTTTCTAGGTCACAAATATACTGATCAAGTTATTTTACCAGATGACATAAATTACAATGTCATTGAAGAAGGTTCTAAAAGATTCGTGGCATATTGCAATTATTACAGACGTTTTATAAAAAACTATGCGGATTATTCACATTCATAACAAGATTATGTGAAAAATGCAAAAAGCTTTCGATTATTTAAAAAAACTCCTATGAGGCCACTTTACTTAAATACCCAGATTTAATAAAGCATTTTGCATCATAACAGATGCCAGTAAACTAGTCTGAGGAGCGGTTTTAACTCAAAAATATGAAGATAACAATTAACAGTACCATATGCTTCTCGTTCATTTGCAAAAGGAGATTTGGCAGAAATTCACTGGGCAATAACGATTTTTCGATCTCTATACCAATGGAGTCTTTGATTTAGATCAATTTTTCCAAAGGCTACAAAAAGAAGCCGGTATATGTAGTATCAAACAACTCAAAATGGCACAGTGCAAAGAAATCTTTGAAAACGTGTCAATAGATCTCTTTAAAGAAATGCGCAAAAAAACATTGAAAAATCTAAGAGTGTCGCTACTCCAGCCGCTGACCCCATTAAAAAATAATAAAGAAATCGATGAAATACTGTCTATAATCCAATTCAAGGAGAGCATTCGGGAACAACGAAAACATAGCAAAAATAAAACGCTATTATAGGAAACATATGACAATAACACATTTTCGACCATATATATATGGCAAACATTTTACAGTAAGAACTGATCACAGACCTTTAACCTATTTATTTTCTATGATAAACCCAAGTTCAAAATTAACACGCATGCGACTCGAATTAGAAGAATATGATTTTACGGTAGAGCATCTGATAGGGAAAGATAATTTCGTGGCAGACGCCCTGTCAAGTATAACAATATCCGACTTAATTGACATAAATAGAAAAGTCCTGAAAGTCACTACCAGGCACCAAAGTAGACAAAACAATTTCTGCGCAGAAAATAAACAAGAACTATTGCCAAAGCAAAGTCTTGAAAAAGCTTCTAAGCCCAACGTATACGAAGTCATCACAAATGACGAGGTTCGAAAAGTAGTGACCTTGCGAATAACAGATTCGACATGTTTATTGAAACATGGAAAAACACTTGTAGCAAGAATTAATGTTAGCGATTTGTACTCCAATGGAATTCTCGACTTAGGTCAGTTTTTCCAAAGGCTTGAATGGCAAGCAGGTGTATCTAAAATCAGCCATCTAAAAGTGGCACTGAGCGAAAAGATCTTTGAATCAATTTCAACAGATACTTTCAAACACATGGAAAAGTAGTGACCTTGCGAATAACAGATTCGACATGTTTATTGAAACATGGAAAAACACTTGTAGCAAGAATTAATGTTAGCGATTTGTACTCCAATGGAATTTTCGACTTAGGTCAGTTTTTTCAAAGGCTTGAATGGCAAGCAGGTGTATCTAAAATCAGCCATCTAAAAGTGGCACCGAGCGAAAAAATCTTTGAATCAATTTCAACAGATACTTTCAAACACATGCGCAATAAAAATTTAAAATCATTAAGAGTAGCGCTACTCAAGCCGGTGACCCAAATAAATAATGAACAAGAAAAAGAAGCTATATTGTCTACATTCCATGACGATCCAATTCAAGGAGGTCATACAGGCATAAATAAAACGATATCAAAAATAGAGACAATATTATTGGAAAAACATGACTTAACATGTAAAAGAGTACATAAATAAATGTCCAAAATGCCTGACGTCGAAAACGACGAAACATACAAGATCACCTATAATAATAACCGAAACTCCACAATATGCTTTTGACAGAGTGATAGTAGACACAATTGGTCCACTACCACGTTCGGAAAAGGGAATGAATACGCAATCACTTTAATATGTGATTTGACAAAGTATTAAGTAGCAATTCCTGTTGCAAACAAAAGCGCAACAACTGTCGCAAAAGCCATATTCGAATCTTTTATTCTGAAGTACGGTCCAATGAAGACGTTCATTACGGACATGGGAACAGAATACAAAAATTCCATTATAGCTTGTGCAAATATCTAAAAATAGACAACATAACATCTACAGCACACCACCACCAGATTTTAGGTACCGTTGAAAGAAGTCATAGGACATTCAATGATTACTTTCGTTCATATATATCAGTAGGTAAAACTGACTGGGACGTATGGTTACAGTATTTCGTGTATTGTTTTAACACAACACCATCAGTAACTCATAATTATTGTCCATATGAACTAGTATTTGGTAGACAAAATAACTTACCAATACAATTTAATAGCGTAAATACCATAGAACCTATATATAATATAGAAGATTATTCTAAAGAAGTTAAGTTTAGACTAGAAAACGCGTATAAGAGAGCTCGAATACTTTTAGAAAAAAATAAAACTAAGCAAAAAGAAATAAATGATAAGAAAGTATTAGATTTTAAAATTAGAATCTTCTTATATAGGACCATTTGAGGTCATTAGTATAGAAAACAATAATAATATAATTATAAAGAATAAGAAAAATAGGGAACAAAAAGTACATAAGGATAGGTTAACAATTTTTAACACATAATCATTTTTGTAGTATGGCCATACAAACACAAAAAAAAAAAATAAAAGTAAAATTTATATACACAAAAAAAATTATATATATATAACCATATAAATAAAACATTCATTAATTCCAAAAATGTTCCTTTTTTCAAATATTAAATATTAAAATAAAAAAAAAAAATGAAAACCTCAATAATTAAGTTCATTTAATAACTACACATTCATAATGTTACGTTATTGTTCTAAAAGGGGAGGTGAAGTGCGTATATGCCCGTACAGAATACCCTGTATTCAAATATAGATGCAGCACTTTGTTGCATACAATAACGATAATAACGTTAACAAGCCCAGAGCCACTTTATGTATTGGCTCGGTCTCATATTACGCAGCGCGGTTCACTAGCCTCACTAGCTGACCGTTTATGCTTACGCTGCAAATCCCACGCTCCGTCTGAGCGCATTCCGTGAGCAATATATATGCTCACTAATACAGGCATATGCGAGCTACTCACTCTCCCTCTCTTTGTAGCTGTTAACGAATAACAGCATAAGTATATATGTTTATCCATAGGCTAAGCGCATATTATCAAAACTGAATAAAATCATTATTAATATCCAAGCCAACCAGCACTGACGGGCTACTGCAATCATTTCAAAACTGTTATATATATACATATATAACAAGGCCATTCAAGGTCCATCGCACTAGCTCAATTTCTACGAAATGAGAATCTGGCGGTGATCCAGGAATATCTGGACTTAGGTCACATGCAACAAGTCCCTCCAAGCAATGGTTCAGATAACTTTTATCTACCACACCATGCTGTTCACAAGCCTGACAGCACCACGACCAAGCTCCGCGTAGTATTTAACGCCTCCCACCCGTCATCGAATGGTAAAAGTCTGAACGATGTGCTACATGCAGGGCCCGTTCTGCAATCCGATTTAACCATTCAAATTCTAAGATGGCGCTGTCTTCAATGCCGATATCACGAAAATGTGTCGGCAGATACTTGTGCATCCCAAACACACGCCCTATCAGAGAATTCTGTTCCGAGCAAAGGACATCGAGCTTCGAGACCTCGAGCTCGAGACTTTTCGCTCCATCCGAGCTAACAACCAAACAGTCCGTCTCCAAACGTGAAGTCCTTTCACAGATTGCCAAACTGTTCGATCCAGCAGGTTGGCTGGGTCCAGTCATTGTTCAAGCAAAAACATTCATGCAGGAGATCTGGCTCCAAGAACTGGGCTGGGACGATCCGCTACCTGAGAGTCTTCTCAGTAAGTGGAATTTCTTTCTGCAAGAGTATCCGGGCCTCAGTGCGATTCGCATCCCTAGATGGGTCGAATTCCGCCCACAGGGGACTATTCAACACCACGGGTTTTGTGACGCTTCGCAGCGTACATACGTGGCCGCCATTTGCGTGCGCACTGAGATACAAGATCGCATCTCAGAACATCTCCTAACAGCGAAAACGAGGGTCGCTCCGATTAAGACGGTATCCTTGTCGCGACTAGAGCTGTGCGGAGCAGCAGTTCTGTCACATGTTCACATGTTCCGTGGTTGAAGCGAGGGGCAGTTTTATTTAAACAACCACAAAAAAAACACTCAAATAAAATATTGTTCGTGGCCATAAGGGCATCTAAAAACTGACAGATATTAAAAGAAATAAAACAGAAAGTGACTCCAAAAAGGTCGCCATATTGGTGTCCGTACATATGTATATATATGCACAAGTGCATACCCAAAAATTTAACCGATCGCCATATTGATGTACGCAAGTACATCAAGACATATCTCCACATATAGACTTTCGCTACGTTGAACAATAAGTGTATGCGCTGCTCCATTCTAGACTTCACCAAATAATCACATACCTAAATATAAAAAAACACACAATTCTGATTGGTATTTAGTTAATTAAAACCACACTGTGCACTCACCTGCATGTATACACACACACGCACATCATATTATATGTGTATCGTTTGTTATTTTTCCTCGATAGCAGTTTCAAGATCAATTTATATTTCTTTTTACAAATTAATTGGCAAGTGCAAAAGGTAAACAAACATCAGGGTTGTAAAGTATCAAGATCGGTTTTCGATAAACTGATTCTGAGCCACTTTTTTATTTTTGTATTTTTCGACTTTGCCATTGAGCTGCATTTACTTAATAGAATACAAACATATGCATTACTTTTTCTTTATTCTTATAAAAATTTATAAAGAATAATTATAAGTTAAGAAGTTTCCACTGAGTGGCGTTTGCGTAATAAATCGAATATACGTCCGATTTTTTCTTAAAATAACAAATTACACAAATAATTATACGTTAAAAAACTTTCCATTGAGCTGCGTTTAAAATAAACGTGCTTGTTCTTGATCCGTTTCCACTACACGGCCGCCTTGTCAAAAGAAAATTAATCTTTTTTCTCTGGTGTTTCAATAAAGAAATAATTAAATCGTTCCTGTGCTATTTCTCATTCCGTTTTCGCTCGGCTGATTCAAATTATTTGTATTTGATCACATCTCACCTGATTAATACAATTTTTAGCTCTGTGAAGAGCCTAGTATGGCAATCGGTGGTGATCAAAACAGCCACAAACGACTCACGGCACCGTCCGTTAAGGAGTCAAAGCGACCTTTAACCTCACTTCGGGAAACTCAAGGTCGAGAGTACCAGCACAACCGTCCGCAAGACTGAGTCCGATTCCAACAGGAGATATTACCCCAAAAATTACCCGTTCGACCACGCAAAAGATGCAGAAGTCAAGCGAAATGGCACTGAACGACTTCGTTTCGATAACTGACCGACTAGGCCAGTTTGAAGTGAAGATCAATGACGCAGCGGACAGTACGTGTCACTGTTCACTCTCCAAGTCCGACGAGATCAGATTAAGACTTTATGGGAAAAGGTAGAACGCGAGTACGAGCTATGTTCCAAAGCTCTCAACCAAGGCGCTTGCAGCAGCAGTGACCTGGTGGCTATGCAAGCTTACTATGATTACTCGTACTCCGTTTACGAGCGATGTGCGGCTCAACTAAATGAGAAAATAGAAAGAGCCACGGCCTTAAATAGACAAGCTGAGCAACCCCCTCCACTTCTCCATGTTTAGGGGTTGCAGTCTCCCGCCATGCGACACTGAAGTTTTCAGTGGGGATTACCTACGCTGGCCTACTTTCCGAGACTTGTTTACAGCGGTTTATATAAACAATCCAAGACTGACGCCGGTGGAAAAATTGTTCCATCTAAATTAAGAAACCAGCGGTGGAAAAACTGTTCCATCTAAATTAAAAAATCGCTCCACGATAAGGCAGAGATACCTCAATGGTTCGAGATGAATTCATTTCTGATCGACCGATATCGCACCTTGGAGGCGATAGAGCATGAACGACCTACCGCACATACGCCACCCCAGTCCAAACCCACAAAAAAAGAGTCCAACCACCTGAAAACCTTCGAGGCAACAGTGACTACAAAGTCACAACACTGCAAATTGTTTTAGAAGGAAAAGCATCCCGTGCGTCTATGCTCCCGTTTACTGCAAATATCCGTACCCGAGAGACTTTCCGTTACTAAATAAAAGTTGTGCTTAAATTGCTTCGCTAGACAGCACCAGTTTAAAGATTGCACTAGCGCACATAGTTGTTTCACGTGCAAGGGACGTCACATCACGCTGCTTCACCGTGACAGACCCCAGGTGCCCTCCGCTTCCACAATACCAATAGTTTTGAATCCTCCTTCGCCTATACAGTCCACTTCTACTTCCACCCAAGCTACCGTTCAAAACTACTTTTCCGCAAAACTGTTCTCCTCGGCACGGCTGTCATCCAAGTGTGTCATTTGGGCACAAAGTATACAGCTCAGGCATTAATCGACTCTGGGTCTGAAGCGACCTTTATATCAGAGCGATTGATCAAAAGGGTTAAACTTCTTTATCAACCCGTCGACGCGCAGGTCTCCGGTTTAAATCGAGCTATTTCGGCTCAACCTCAAAAATTTTGTCATTTTAATATTGGCTCTCCGATAAAGCCCAGGGTTCATATTGAAACCTCGGCTTATGTTCTTCCAAAGCTAGCAGGTAATTTTCCCTCCTACACCATCCCCCAAACTGCTTTGAAAGATCTTCCAAAATTATACTTGGCCGATCCCTCTTTCTATAGAAGCTCACAGATAGACGTGCTCGGCGCCAATATCCTCCCATCCATATTGTTAGGTGGCTCCTATCCCAACATATGTGGCTCTCCTTGGTCAAGAAACGATTTTCGGCTGGATCCGTACAGGCCCCGTTTCTAAGACCAGTGCCAAATCTGTCGCATCCTTTTTAACACAAGTCTCGCTGAATCCAAATGCGAGCTTGGATAAACTGCTTACAAAATTTTGGGAGGTGGAGGATATTCCAGTAAAGCCGGAAAAGGAATCCGACCTGTTTTGTGAGCGCAATTTCCAAAAAACCACTAAAAGGGATAAAACGGGAGATACTTGGTCACACTGCAGATCACATCCAGTTAGGCCATTCAAGGTCCATCGCACTAGCTCAATTTCTACGAAATGAGAATCGTCTGTCAAAAAATTCCCCCTTAAGGATCAGTACGATGCGGTGATCCAGGAATATCTGGACTTAGGTCACATGCGACAAGTCCCTCCAAGCAATGGTTTGGAAAACTTGTATCAACCACACCATGCTGTTCATAAGCCTGACAGCACCACGACCAAGCTCCGCGTAGTATTTAACGCCTCCCACCCGTCATCGAATGGTAAAAGTCTGAACGATGTGCTACATGCAGGGCCCGTTCTGCAATCCGATTTAACCATTCAAATTCTAAGATGGCGCTGTCTTCAATGCCGATATCACGAAAATGTATCGGCAGATACTTGTGCATCCCAAACACACGCCTTATCAGAGAATTCTGTTCCAAACAAAGGACAACGAGCTTCGTGACTTCGAGCTCAAGTCACGTTTAGAGTTAACCGTGCCCCTTTATGGCAATCCGGGTATTACATCAATTATCTGATGACGTTCGTTCGAAATCAGCTACTCCCATAGGGTGTAGATACATTTTAGAATACACCGGCTCGTTGCTTTCAGTTCGAATTGTTGCGACTATAGAAGTATTAAAGGGTACAGCCTCGCAAGGGGTCGAAAACACCTTTATTCTTTTTAAAATCATTTTTTTAAAATCCTTTTTGAAGGAATTGGGTACCACAACATCGTCTACGTGTGTAAAGTTCGCACTATCACAGTTGTAAATCTGTATCTTTTCCGCTGTATTCTTGTATTCAAGGGTGCCGTTATTTATATTTATTGTTACTCCTGCCAATTATGGCATCAAAAGTGCCAAGCGTGTCTAGTATGAAAAATGGAGACACTTGTCGGAAAACCGACATAAGGCATTTATTTTTGATTTGATTGGAGCCATGTATGAAACTCAGAGTGAAAGGGTTGGCGACTGGCATTATGTTTTTTAGCTCCTTTACGGGCTTCACATAATTTTTTCCGCGCAGGTGTCTATTAAAATTTTTAGTGTCCTCCCAGCCAACTGACGTTTGACGACGGGTAGCCGGGAGCGTTCTCTAAAAAATTTAATGAGTCACCGTCAAATACGGATTCGTTATCCTCATCTATGTCATTGACTTCCTGCTCAGCTACGCCTTTTGGCCTTCCTCTGTGTTAACCGGGACACTTTGGACAACTTTGTTTACCCTTTTGACGCCTTTGGCCGGACACTCGTTCTGACGAGCTCTGTCTTTTTATGGCAGTCGCGTTGCTAGCTTGTTGCTTACCAAAATCTGTGGCGTGCCTAAATTTTGCGGATGAATCTACATCCTTCGGCACGGGTGCTTGAGATTGTTGTTCTTTCTTGCTGTGGTTACTATTAGCGTTGTTATGATTACGCTTGACAAACTGTGGGTTTTTTCCTGACTTTTGTCATCCTTATTGCTTTTCCCCTGCTTGTACTGGGTGCGAGCCCTGTTGGCTTCTGCAGCCTGGGCTTTTTCTTCAAGTGCTTTAGCATGTGAAGAAGAAAATTAGCTTCGCTCAATGCTTGGTTCCGCTTCTTTGGCAAGTGCCAAGGCAGAGGGCAATCCTTGTGTTGAACTGGGAAAACGATAGCCCTAAAGGACTTTTTTAGACCTGAGATGAATGCATGTAGCGCATCCGCTCTAACCTCTTTGTTAAATAGGTCAGCGCCTTGCTGGTCGTAAGACATGATAATTTTGTTAGTAACGAGGGAAAGCTTTCGCTCAACTGTATCGTAATACTCCATTAGCCCTAAGTCGCCTTGTCGGACCATCTCTAGCCCTTGGCGCAAGGTGCGTAGTTATGTTCTATCTGCATATGTGCAATCTAGCCTTGCTATTATTGCATCGAAATTAAGTTCAGTATTGTGAGACACTAATGATGCCCTTGCGGACCCTCTGATTTTGTTTCTGATAACAGTCACAGCTTGGTAGTGTGAGGTGCTGCCATTGTATGGCTTGAAAAGCTCTAATGCGTCTGTGGCTGACTGCCGCTATGCCACGTCAAAGTCTGGGATAGATTTTATGGATCTAGAGGAATATCGCACCTTACAGTTGCGTCGACACTAGTTCTTTTAAAAACCTCTACTTGAGGGGCATCTACGCGCAAACTGGTGATTTTTTCTTGAACCGCTCTAAGCTGCGCCTAAAAACTCACTTGTTGCTGTGACAATGCTTGGCTAACATCGGCTTGCACTAACGACTGAATCTGATCTGCGTTCATGGACTGACTCAACCAGGCACTTTGTCTTTTATTATTTTCCGGCTCTGAACACCAGCTATCCTCACTGTCGTATTCTACTTTTACTTACCTATAGGTACTTGGCCAACTCATCAACATCATCAATGAGTCAGGCGACGCCTTTCAGTTGCACTGTTTGTTATTTCGCCGATTGTTTTAAATCGGTAACACATAAAATGTAAATATTTTATTTTGCACCGCGTTGCCATAAATTTTCATCTTTTTTTAATTTTTTTAATTTTTTACTTTAGCTGAACTTATGTACATGTTTTATTGTGGGTTCTTATATGTTTGGGCACCAATTATTAATTAATGGGAGTCCCGCGTTGTAATACAAATATTATGTTTAGTCAGTATTCGTATGATTCCCGCGTTGCAACACAATGCTATCATGGGTAAGTGAGTGCGCTGTCCTCCTTGATCCAAAGATGTTCTCCTTGATCCAGGAATATTGCTGAAGATTATGATGTGAAGCTGACTGACTTCTATTGCAGGCCTTGGGCTCAGACAATAATGAACGATATGTTTTTATCGGCAATGCCGGAGCAGTATATTTATTTCAGCGACTTATGTGTTGCGCGTTTCATGTAAAACTGAATATGCAAATCAAGAATGCTTAACTTTTCGGCCCAAGTCTGGCACTCGCATTACGCCACAATGACATGGTCGGCAAGCCGACTCAGCATAATCATTGGCACTAAGCGGAAGACTCTTGCGACATAAGCAAGAACATAAGGCAACCCAACAAACAATTATTGAGCGCTTGGATTGCTTAGGGCAACCCAACAAACAATTATTATCGTAACTTATCAGTTAACTTATATATGCTCACTAACACAGGCATATGCAAGCTTCACTCTCTCTCTCTATGTAGCTGTTAACCGATAACAGCATAGTATTTACATGTATCCATAGGCTAAGCATGAACCTTTAACTTGGAATAAAGACGCTCTCAATATTAACACCAAACAGCACTGACGTGCTCTAGCTTTTTATTTAACACATAATATCAATATAAAGGCAACACTTATTTCACTACCAAAGAAGTTTGGATTCTGCGAAAAGTGATAAAATGGTCTCAAATAAATTTTCATATAGATCTTTGGAAATGAATTTGAGGGCGAAACGTCACCCACCAAATTTTTGACCCCCATTTCCAAATAGGAGGGATGGACTTTCCAAAAAGTGTGAAATACCCCTCATGAATTTAAACAAAGATTTATGAAAATAAGTTTGAGGCTAATCGGATGGTAAACAAAAAAGTTTCACACAAACATTTTACTAGATTTGAAAATATGCTCAACTTTATGCCAAGCCTTGCACAACAAAATGTTGGCAAACAATTCAAGTCGAGGTAATGAAACTGCATTGATCGGAGGAACCTTTGATTTTGCTATCAAAAAATTGGACTGGTAAGAGTAATTATCACCGCTGTGATGCCTTGTGCGAAAGAATAAACAGCATCCGGGCATCATCCCAACCCAAGCGTTGAATATGCAATTATTGCCCGAGGATTTGGCATCTAATCATGATGGGTAACAAAAACTCAAGAGGGTCAAAGCCACCACTATTGATAAACGAGTACGATTTTTGACAATTGGTAATTCGTATTATAAGAAAGATGTGTCTTTACGAGCCTGATCGTCCACGTTGATTCTTATTACATCGCTACTTTGTCTATCTTCCATGATTTGAATTTCATTTTTCCAGCTCAGGCCTGCTCGTCCCATTAATAATTTTAACTCCTCGATTTGGCAACCTAGTTCCATAGCAGCACATCATCCACATACATCTCTTCCTTTGCTCCTATAGGATACTCAGATTGATACTCCTGAAGACTCCTAATGACTAGAAAGGGTGCACACGGCAGACTATAAATTAAGGTGCTTAGCTTTAACAGCTGCAAGTGCTCCACAGAATTAGTGAATCATGAACTGCCGATAGATTCTTGACACATCAGCTTTTATCGCATACCGCCTCAATCGTAACGATAGAAGTGTTACGTTCAAATCTTCTTGAATTTTGAGATCCTGTATATAAGAGTCCGTTGAGCGCTAATTGTGAATAAGTTTTCGCCGAGTCATCAAGAACGCAGTGGTGCGGTATTACAAATTTGGGATAGATTGACATCAGCAACCAGACTCACTGTGATATTTTTGTATTCCTCTGTACATACATGCAACATACATTTCCTTAAGTTGTGGATTGCGACTTAAGCCAATCTCTAACGAACGAAAACGACGTTTGACGACGTTTTCAAAATGATCCTCGCATTATAAATTGTAGTGTGTATATGCCTTAAAAGAACACCCTGAATTCAAATATACAGTATGCGACACTTTGTTGCGTACAATAACAATTATACGTTAAACAAGCATAGAGCCATAGAGCCATTGGCCATATTGGCTTTGGCTCATATTACGCAGCGCGGTTCACTAGCTTCTTTAGCTGACCGTTTATGCTTATCCATAGGCTAAGCGCACAATTTAAAAGGCGAATAAATTCATTGAGAATATACCCACAAAACTGCACTGACGTGCTGATTGTCTTATTGAAATGTATTTGTGTTAAAACCAAATACGATTTCTACTTGGCGACCGTGACATGTTCATGAATCCCTGCCTGGAGGCAGTTGACAAACTGGACAATAAGGAAAATAAGCCCCTGGAGGAAATAAACCCCTGGGAAAAATAAACCACTGGAGGAAAACGACAATACACTGACTGCGACAAGAGGCCATCAATAACATCTGCCGTCGTAACTGGGACATCGAGCGTCCAAGTTTCTTGTGTAAGTAGAGAGTGAGTGTTATGGCCAAGAAAAGCGGTGGCGTACAAAATAAAATTAAAAAAAGAATAGCGCACCTAAGGTGGTTGCTATATACAAAAACGCCAACGCATGGTCGACAACTCAGAAGTTACAAACAGAGCTCGACTTTCTGCAAAATATAATTAAGCAGAAAAAAGTCGAACACCCACTACTCACTCAGCGAATATAAAAGTTATTATAAACCAAACAATCACTAATAAAGATACACCCATTGCCGCAGTCAGCCTCCCAGGCATATGCAACCTACACACTCTCCCCCTCTTTTTAACTGTTAACCGATAACAGCATAAGTACAAACATGTATCTATAGGCTAAGCGCATAAGTTTAAATACGAATAAATTCAATCCTAACATGACAGCTAAGCAGCACTGACGTGCTATTGTAATTACTTAAAACTTTTGTTAGAGGGAATACCTTTTATTTCTACTATATGGTGACCATACATAACAATTACTACTTGGCGACCGTGACATGGTCACGATTCCCTGCCTAGATGCAGTAGAGCAAAAAGTCTGAAGGATATATAAATCCCTGCTTGGAGGCATATGACGAGGATCATGGAGTGGAAAACTACAAATAACTGAGTGAGTAGAGTGCGTCAATGGGAGAACACAGTGGTCAAAGATCAGTGGCTATTATACATGAGTTCGAATTTAAAAAATCTAGCCTGATAATAAAGCACTTCACACACATAATAATAATAAGATGATACAAACCTGCCCTGCAGACTGCGAGGGACCACTCTACAGCACACATTGTTAGTATACTTGCCAGCTAAAGAAGATCAGCACCGGCCCCGCTAGCCAGTAAAGCTGGCAAACAACAACCTGTGCGAAGACCAGCACCTGGCGGTACCGGGCAACAAGTTTTGCCATTGAGACAAAAGAGAGATTCACACCGCCACATCCGTCGACGCCCAGCTGATGCAGCGGACAAGCGACGCAGCGACGCAGTCATAGATTATATCAATACAATATATATATATATATATATATATATATATATATATATATATATATATATATATATATATATATATATATATATATATATATATATATATATATATATATTATACTGTTTCGAGGAGATGCTGCTTTGCATCCCACTTCGGCCTTTTATCTATTTAATTTTTCTAATAATTATTTCAAACAGATAAGACCCGAGTATTAGTTCTGTGCGTGTATTTTAAGCTGCTGGTAAAGTACATAGATGATTGGTGATGCAAGTTTTAAGAATATTTATAAAGTATTTGAAAGTGACAATGTAAGTGCAGTGTAACATGATATTGTTTGTTTAATACTAAATCAATTGACGTTCTGCTGCGAACAAGCTCCCCCAGTTGGAAGCCGAAGGCTTTTCAACCGAAGTGGGTGCGATAGGCAGAACTGCGATCTATGTGATAGCTCTCTTAACAAGTCCGCTTGCAGTTTGAATGATGGCCACTCGCACGACACCGTCATTTCCTTGTATTGTTCTATCGACTCGTCCGAGATCTCAGATGGGGAATATTATCCTCCTTGAGCAGCAGCGATGCTCCACTTCTTTCAAAAGGTCTGCTGCATGTGACAAGCACGTGGCCAGCGGCTAAGAAGATCGATGCTCAGATGCGTCAAGTCGGGTTCGTCAATAGAAGCGATGGAGTTACTCCAGAGAAAGTGGTCACTTGGATATTCTGTAATGCGACAGAGCGGTCTTGAATTTTACATGACAGATATTTGGCAAATAAGGATTAGAACTTCATGAAATGAGAGAACAGCATTTCGAACGACGCGGTAAAAATGATGTTTGGCTGACTTCACTGCGGCTTCCAATAGGCCAGCAAAATGTGGCGATCGTGGCGGAATAAAGTGCCATGTGATTCCCAGCGCCAAGCATTCGTTGACGATCAGGCTGCGTTCAGGCTCACTCATGAAAAGGTTCCATTAGCTCCTTCCATTCATTTCGTGCGCCGACGAAATTGGTCGCATTGTCAGACCAAATAGAACTCGGCTTGCAATAGGTGCGTTGGCTTTGTTGAGAAGCAAACAAAAATTGACATATACCATTTTGTTGGCGCCCGATTTCCGACCTCTGATTTAAAGAGGAATGGGCCGCAAAAGTCTATACCAGTTACGTGGAACGTGGGACTGGGTTGCACGCACTCTGCTGGTAGTGGATGGGTGACTTGGTCCAAAATTTTAGGTCGCATGCGATAGCAAACGAACACATTTGTTCACGACTCTGGAAACGACCTTAAGTCCTCCAATGGGCCAGTACCGTTTTCGCAAGGTCGCAAGAAAATACTGCGGGCCAGAATGCAGAAATGTGTTATGGTAATGCATGAATAATGCGCAGGTTACTGGATGCTGTTTGGGTAAGATTATAGGGTGCTTGGCTTCGTATTCTAGGATGGAATTCTGAAGCCGACACACCAACGCGCATGAGTCCTTTGGGATCAAGTAAGGGATGCAGAGATCGGAGTTCGCTTTTAAGTGGTAGCGGCTTGTTGGAGCTTAGTGCCTCCTCAATGAAATGTGTAGTCTGGGTACTTTTGATGAGTTTGATGAGTGTTCCTAGTTTAATTTTGTTTAGAGTTAAGAAATCTTTGGACCGCGGTGAGTTCGTTTGAATGTCTGTAATAAATCGAAAAATATATGAGCAAATACGCTGGAGCTTTCCAAATGAGTTTTTAAATTTTCACGATGTGGTCAAATCCCTTTAAACTGATAGGACCAATGTATTGTGACGACGCTCTGGAAGCACCAGTTGATGAGCACTGTCTTCGGGCAATTCTGAGCTGCTGGAGCGCAGAAATGTCGGTCCGTTGTGCCAAAGCTGCGATTCTATGAGTTCCAGCGGCGTTCATCCACGTTATAAAACGTCAGCAGGGTTAATGCCTTTAATATGTTCCAGGATTTGTAATACCCTGCTGGACACGAAAATATTAAAGCTAGAAGGCGTTTCTCGTATCCATGCCAGTGCTATAGTTGAGTCAGTCCAACAAAGATGTTTGCATTTGAACTGAATTTCTGCACCTACGTAGCTTAGCTCCGAAAGTATGAGCGCTGCTGAAAGTTCACGCTTCGGGATCGTTATGTAGATACAAGCGCCATATGCAGCCATGCTTGCGGCACAAAAGCCATGTATTTCATAATTTGCTAGAGGTGTCATAGCAAATCGTGGAAATTTCAGACTACGAACAAATGAGAGTTGCGAAGTGAGCTGAACTCAAACTTAATGCAATGACTGCGGAAGGCTTTAGTCCCAGTTGACCTTCTCCTTCCAAAGTTCTTGAAGAAAAATCTTCAGTTTGGTGATGATGGCTGAAATTAATCCCAGCGGATTGTAGAATCTGGCTATTGTTGACAAAATGCTGCGTTTCGTCTATGAGTCTTTGGATTTTATCTCTGAAAAGTTGAAGAGCAAATTGTCAGAGCTCGGGTCCCAGGCTAAGCTCAGAGCTTTAGCAATGCTGGTGCCGCCGTGAAACTCCATCGGTTTTTTCCTATCGGACTCCGATTCACCCTCGAGAGGGCATACTCATTCGAGCACCATTTTCCTAGTGGAAAAAAAGCCGGTTTTAATTTTTTTATTTTATTACTTTAGCTGAACTTATGTACATGTTTTATTGTGGGTTCTTATATGTTTGGGCGCCAATTATTAATTAATGGGAGTCCCGCGTTGTAACACAAATATTATGTTCAGTCAGTATTCGTATGATTCCCGCGTTGCAACACAATGCTATCATGGGTAAGTGAGTGCGCTGTCCTCCTTGATCCAAAGATGTTCTCCTTGATCCAAGAATATTGCTGAAGATTATGAGGTGAAGCTGACTGACTTCTATTGCAGGCCTTGGGCTCAGACAATAATGAACGATATGTTTTTATCGGCAATGCCGGAGCAGTATATTTATTTCAGCGACTTATGTGTTGCGCGTTTCATGTAAAACTGAATATGCAAATCAAGAATGCTTAACTTTTCGGCCCAAGTCTGGCACTCGCATTACGCCACAATGACATGGTCGGCAAGCCGACTCAGCATAATCATTGGCACTAAGCGGAAGACTCTTGCGACATAAGCAAGAACATAAGGCAACCCAACAAACAATTATTGAGCGCTTGGATTGCTTAGGGCAACCCAACAAACAATTATTATCGTAACTTATCAGTTAACTTATATATGCTCACTAACACAGGCATATGCAAGCTTCACTCTCTCTCTCTATGTAGCTGTTAACCGATAACAGCATAGTGTTTACATGTATCCATAGGCTAAGCATGAACCTTTAACTTGGAATAAAGACGCTCTCAATATTAACACCAAACAGCACTGACGTGCTCTAGCTTTTTATTTAACACATAATATCAATATAAAGGCAACACTTATTTCACTACCAAAGAAGTTTGGATTCTGCGAAAAGTGATAAACAGGTCTCAAATAAATTTTCATATAGATCTTTGGAAATGAATTTGAGGG
The DNA here is from genome assembly GCA_035045885.1 of Drosophila borealis. Classification (NCBI taxonomy): domain Eukaryota; kingdom Metazoa; phylum Arthropoda; class Insecta; order Diptera; family Drosophilidae; genus Drosophila; species Drosophila borealis. The sequence continues at coordinate 31,134 of JAWNOR010000245.1, read as the reverse complement.
CGAAACGTCACCCACCAAATTTTTGACCCCCATTTCCAAATAGGAGGGATGGACTTTCCAAAAAGTGTGAAATACCCCTCATGAATTTAAACAAAGTTTTATGAAAATAAGTTTGAGGCTAATCGGATGGTAAACAAAAGAGTTTCACACAAGCATTTTACTAGATTTGAAAATATGCTCAACTTTATGCCAAGCCTTGCACAACAAAATGTTGGCAAACAATTCAAGTCGAGGTAATGAAACTGCATTGATTGGAGGAACCTTTTATTTTGCTATAAAAAAATTGGACTGGTAAGAGTAATTATCACCGATGTGATGCCTTGTGCGAAAGAATAAACAGCATCCGGGCATCATCCCAACCCAAGCGTTGTATATGCAATTATTGCCCGAGGATTTGGCATCTAATCATGATGGGTAACAAAAACTCAAGAGGGTCAAAGCCACCACTATTGATAAACGAGTACGATTTTTGACAATTGGTAATTCGTTTTATAAGAAAGATGTGTCTTTACGAGCCTGATCGTCCACGTTGATTCTTATTACATCGCTACTTTGTCTATCTTCCATGATTTGAATTTCATTTTTCCAGCTCAGGCCTGCTCGTCCCATTAATAATTTTAACTCCTCGACTTGGCAACCTAGTTCCATAGCGCTGTTCGCGCCTAGCAGCACATCATCCACATACATCTCTTCCTTTGCTCCTATAGGATACTCAGATTGATACTCCTGAAGACTCCTAATGACTAGAAAGGGTGCACACGGCAGACTATAAGTTAAGGTGCTTAGCTTTAACAGCTGCAAGTGCTTCACAGAATTAGTGAATCATGAACTGCCGATAGATTCTTGACACATCAGCTTTTATCGCATACCGCCTCAATCGTAACGATAGAAGTGTTACGTTCAAATCTTCTTGAATTTTGAGATCCTGTATATAAGAGTCCGTTGAGCGCTAATTGTGAATAAGTTTTCGCCGAGTCATCAAGAACGCAGTGGTGCGGTATTACAAAATTGGGATAGATTGACATCAGCAACCAGACTCACTATGATATTTTTGTATTTCTCTGTACATACATGCAACATACATTTCCTTAAGTTATGGATTGCGACTTAAGCCAATCTCTAACGAACGAAAACGACGTTTGACGACGTTTTCAAAATGATCCTCGCATTATAAATTGTAGTGTGTATATGTCTTAAAAGAACACCCTGTATTCAAATATACAGTATGCGACACTTAGTTGCGTACAATAACAATTATACGTTAAACAAGCATAGAGCCATTGGCCATATTGGCTTTGGCTCATTACGCAGCGCGGTTCACTAGCTTCTTTAGCTGACCGTTTATGCTTATCCATAGGCTAAGCGCACAATTTAAAAGGCGAATAAATTCATTGAGAATATACCCACAAAACTGCACTGACGTGCTGATTGTCTTATTGAAATGTATTTGTGTTAAAACCAAATACGATTTCTACTTGGCGACCGTGACATGTTCATGAATCCCTGCCTGGAGGCAGTTGACAAACTGGACAATAAGGAAAATAAGCCCCTGGAGGAAATAAACCCCTGGGAAAAATAAACCACTGGAGGAAAACGACAATACACTGACTGCGACAAGAGGCCATCAATAACATCTGCCGTCGTAACTGGGACATCGAGCGTCCAAGTTTCTTGTGTAAGTAGAGAGTGAGTGTTATGGCCAAGAAAAGTGGTGGCGTACAAAATAAAATTAAAAAATGAATAGCGCACCTAAGGTGGTTGCTATATTCAAAAACGCCAACGCATGGTCGACAACTCAGAAGTTACAAACAGAGCTCGACTTTCTGCAAAATATAATTAAGCAGAAAAAGTCGAACACCCGCTACTCACTCAGCGAAAATAAAAGTTATTATAAACCAAACAATCACTAATAAAGATACACCCATTGCCGCAGTCAGCCTCCCAGGCATATGCAACCTACACACTCTCCCCTCTTTTTAACTGTTAACCGATAACAGCATAAGTACAAACATGTATCTATAGGCTAAGCGCATAAGTTTAAATACGAATAAATTCAATCCTAACATGACAGCTAAGCAGCACTGACGTGCTATTGTATTTACTTAAAACTTTTGTTAAAGGGAATACCATTTATTTCTACTATATGGTGACCATACATAACAATTACTACATGGCGACCGTGACATGGTCACGATTCCCTGCCTAGATGCAGTAGAACAAAAAGTCTGAAGGATATATAAATCCCTGCTTGGAGGCATATGACGAGGATCATGGAGCGGAAAACTACAAATAACTGAGTGAGTAGAGTGCGTCAATGGGAGAACACAGGAGTGGTCAAAGATCAGTGGCTATTATACATGAGTTCGAATTTAAAAAATCTAGCCTGATAATAAAGAACTTCACACACAAGCAAGCAATAATTAATAATAATAATAATAATAATAATAATAATAATAATAATAATAATAATAATAATAATAATAATAATAATATGATACAAACCTGCCCTGCAGACTGCGAGGGACCACTCTACAGCACACATTGTTAGTATACTTGCCAGCTAAAGAAGATCAGCACCGGCCCCGCTAGCCAGTAAAGCTGGCAAACAACAACCTGTGCGAAGACCAGCACCTGGCGGTACCAGACAACAAGTTTTGCCATTGAGACAAAAGAGAGATTCACACCGCCACTTGCGCCATCGAGGGAGCATCAGCGTGCCACATCCGTCGACGCCCAGCTGATGCAGCGGACAAGCGACGCAGCGACGCAGTCATAGATTATATCAATACAATATATATATATATATATATATATATATATATATATATATATACTGTTTCGAGGAGATGCTGCTTTGCATCCCACTTCGGCCTTTTATCTATTTAATTTTACTAATAATTATTTCAAACAGATAAGACCCGAGTATTAGTTCTGTGCGTGTATTTTAAGCTGCTGGTAAAGTACATAGATGATTGGTGATGCAAGTTTTAAGAATATTTACAAAGTATTTGAAAGTGACAATGTAAGTGCAGTGTAACATGATATTGTTTGTTTAATACTTAATCAATTGACGTTATGCTGCGAACATGCTCCCCCAGTTGGAAGCCGAAGGCTTTTCAACCGAAGTGGGCGCGATAGGCAGAACGGCGATCTATGTGATAGCTCTCTTAACAAGTCCGCTTGCAGTTTGAATGATGGCCACTCGCACGACACCGTCATCTCCTTGTATTGTTCTATCGACTCGTCCGAGATCTCAGATGGGGAATGTTATCCTCCTTGAGCAGCAGCGATGCTCCACTTCTTTCAAAAGGTCTGCTGCATGTGACAAGCACGTGGCCAGCGGCTAAGAAGATCGATGCTCAGATGCGTCAAGTCGGGTTCGTCAATAGAAGCGATGGAGTTACCCCAGAGAAAGTGGTCACTTGGATATTCTGTAATGCGACAGAGCGGTCTTGAATTTTATATGACAGATATTTGGCAAATAAGGGTTAGAAGTTCATGAAATGAGAGAACAGCATTTCGAACGACGCGGTAAAAATGATGTTTGGCTGACTTCACTGCGCCTTCCAATAGGCCAGCAAAATGTGGCGATCGTGGCGGAATAAAGTGCCATGTGATTCCCAGCGCCAAGCATTCGTTGACGATCAGGCTGCGTTCAGGCTCACTCATGAAAAGGTTCTATTAGCTCCTTCCATTCATTTCGTGCGCCGACGAAATTGGTCGCATTGTCAGACCAAATAGAACTCGGCTTGCCTCTTAGAATCTTTTCAACGCAGCAATAGGTGCGTTGGCTTTGTTGAGAACCAAACAAAAATTGAGATATACCATTTTGTTGGCGCCCGATTTCTGACCTCTGATTTAAAGAGGAATGGGCCGCAAAAGTCTATACCAGTTACGTGGAACGTGGGCCTGGGTTGCACGCACTCTGCTGGTAGTGGAGGGGTGACTTGGTCCAAAATGTTAGGTCGCATGCGATAGCAAACGAACACATTTGTTCACGACTCTGGAAACGACCTTAAGTCCTCCAATGGGCCAGTACCGTTTTCGCAAGGTCGCAAGAAAAAACTGCGGGCCAGAATGCAGAAATGTGTTATGGTAATGCATGAATAATGCGCAGGTTACTGGATGCTGTTTGGGTAAGATTATAGGGTGCTTGGCTTCGTATTCTAGGATGGAATTCTGAAGCCGACACACCAACGCGCATGAGTCCTTTGGGATCAAGTAAGGGATGCAGAGATCGGAGTTCGCTTTTAAGTGGTAGCGGCTTGTTGGAGCTTAGTGCCTAGTAATCCTCAATGAAATGTGTAGTCTGGATACTTTTGATGAGTAGATGTGTTCCTAGTTTAATTTTGTTTAGAGTTAAGAAATCTTTGGACCGCGGTGAGTTCGTTTGAATGTCTGTAATAAATCGAAAAATATATGCGCAAATACGCTGGAGCTTTCCAAATGAGTTTTTAAATTTTCACGATGTGGTCAAATCCCTTTAAACTGATAGGAACAATGTATTGTGACGACGCTCTGGAAGCACCAGTTGATGAGCACTGTCTTCGGGCAATTCTGAGCTGCTGGAGCGCAGAAATGTCGGTCCGTTGTGCCAAAGCTGCGATTCTATGAGTTCCAGCGGCGTTCATCCACGTTATAAAACGTCAGCAGGGTTCATGCCTTTAATATGTTCCAGGATTTGTAATACCCTGCTGGACACGAAAATATTAAAGCTAGAAGGCGTTTCTCGTATCCATGCCAGTGCTATAGTTGAGTCAGTCCAACAAAGATGTTTGCATTTGACCTGAATTTCTGCACCTACGTTGTAGATTAGCTCCGAAAGTATGAGTGCTGCTGAAAGTTCACGCTCCGGGATCGTTATGTAGATACAAGCGCCATATGCAGCCATGCTTGCGGCACAAAAGCCATGTATTTCATAATTTGCTAGAGGTGTCATAGCAAATCGTGGAAATTTCAGACTACGAACAAATGAGAGTTGCGAAGTGAGCTGAACTCAAACTTAATGCAATGACTGCGGAAGGCTTTAGTCCCAGTTGACCTTCTCCTTGAAGAAAAATCTTCAGTTTGGTGATGATGGCTGAAATTAATCCCAGCGGATTGTAGAATCTGGCTATTGTTGACAAAATGCTGCGTTTCGTCTATGAGTCTTTGGATTTTATTTCTGAAAAGTTGAAGAGCAAATTGTCAGAGCTGGGGTCCCAGGCTAAGCTCAGAGCTTTAGCAATGCTGGTGCCGCCGTGGAACTCCATCAGTTTTTTCCTATCGGACTCCGATTCACCCTCGAGAGGGCATACTCATTCGAGCACCATTTTCCTAGTGGAAAAAAGCCGGTTTTAATTTTTTTATTTTATTACTTTAGCTGAACTTATGTACATGTTTTATTGTGGGTTCTTATATGTTTGGGCGCCAATTATTAATTAATGGGAGTCCCGCGTTGTAACACAAATATTATGTTTAGTCAGTATTCGTATGATTCCCGCGTTGCATCACAATGCTATCATGGGTAAGTGAGTGCGCTGTCCTCCTTGATCCAAAGATGTTCTCCTTGATCCAGGAATATTGCTGAAGATTATGATGTGAAGCTGACTGACTTCTATTGCAGGCCTTGGGCTCAGACAATAATGAACGATATGTTTTTATCGGCAATGCCGGAGCAGTATATTTATTTCAGCGACTTATGTGTTGCGCGTTTCATGTAAAACTGAATATGCAAATCAAGAATGCTTAACTTTTCGGCCCAAGTCTGGCACTCGCATTACGCCACAATGACATGGTCGGCAAGCCGACTCAGCATAATCATTGGCACTAAGCGGAAGACTCTTGCGACATAAACAAGAACATAAGGCAACCCAACAAACAATTATTGAGCGCTCGGATTGCTTAGGGCAACCCAACAAACAATTATTATCGTAACTTATCAGTTAACTTATATATGCTCACTAACACAGGCATATGCAAGCTTCACTCTCTCTCTCTATGTAGCAGTTAACCGATAACAGCATAGTATTTACATGTATCCATAGGCTAAGCATGAACCTTGAACTTGGAATAAGGACGCTCTCAATATTAACACCAAACAGCACTGACGTGCTCTAGCTTTTTTATTTAACACATAATATCAATATAAAGGCAACACTTATTTCACTACCAAAGAAGTTTGGATTCTGCGAAAAGTGATAAAATGGTCTCAAATAAATTTTCATATAGATCTTTGGAAATGAATTTGAGGGCGAAACGTCACCCACCAAATTTTCGACCCCCATTTCCAAATAGGAGGGATGGACTTTCCAAAAAGTGTGAAATACCCCTCATGAATTTAAACAAACATTTATGAAAATAAGTTTGAGGCTAATCGGATGGTAAACAAAAAAGTTTCACACAAACATTTTACAAGATTTGAAAATATGCTCAACTTTATGCCAAGCCTTGCACAACAAAATGTTGGCAAACAATTCAAGTCGAGGTAATGAAACTGCATTGATTGGAGGAACCTTTTATTTTGCTATAAAAAAATTGGACTGGTAAGAGTAATTATCACCGATGTGATGCCTTGTGCGAAAGAATAAACAGCATCCGGGCATCATCCCAGCCCAAGCGTTGAATATGCAATTATTGCCCGAGGATTTGGCATCTAATCATGATGGGTAACAAAAACTCAAGAGGGTCATAGCCACCACTATTGATAAACGAGTACGATTTTTGACAATTGGTAATTCTTATTATAAGCGAGGTGTGTCTTTACGAGCCTGATCGTCCACGTTGATTCTTATTACATCGCTACTTTGTCTATCTTCCATGATTTGAATTTCATTTTTCCAGCTCAGGCCTGATCGTCCCATTAATAATTTTAACTCCTCGACTTGGCAAGCTAGTTCCATAGCGCTGTTCGCGCCTAGCAGCACATCATCCACATACATCTCTTCCTTTGCTCCTATAGGATACTCAGATTGATACTCCTGAAGACTCCTAATGACTAGAAGGGGTGCACACGGCAGACTATAAGTTAAGGTGCTTAGCTTTAACAGCTGCAAGTGCTCCACAGAATTAGTGAATCATGAACTGCCGATAGATTCTTGACACATCAGCTTTTATCGCATACCGCCTCAATCGTAACGATAGAAGTGTTACGTTCAAATCTTCTTGAATTTTGAGATCCTGTATATAAGAGTCCGTTGAGCGCTAATTGTGAATAAGTTTTCGCCGAGTCATCAAGAACGCAGTGGTGCGGTATTACAAAATTGGGATAGATTGACATCAGCAACCAGACTCACTGTGATATTTTTGTATTCCTCTGTACATACATGCAACATACATTTCCTTAAGTTGTGGATTGCGACTTAAGCCAATCTCTAACGAACGAAAACGACGTTTGACGACGTTTTCAAAATGATCCTCGCATTATAAATTGTAGTGTGTATATGCCTTAAAAGAACACCCTGTATTCAAATATACAGTATGCGACACTTTGTTGCGTACAATAACAATTATACGTTAAACAAGCATAGAGCCATAGAGCCATTGGCCATATTGGCTTTGGCTCATATTACGCAGCGCGGTTCACTAGCTTCTTTAGCTGACCGTTTATGCTTATCCACAGGCTAAGCGCACAATTTAAAAGGCGAATAAATTTATTGAGAATATACCCACAAAACTGCACTGACGTGCTGATTGTCTTATTGAAATATATTTGTGTTAAAACCAAATACGATTTCTACTTGGCGACCGTGACATGGAGGCAGTTGACAAACTGGACAATAAGGAAAATAAGCCCCTGGAGGAAATAAACCCCTGGGAAAAATAAACCACTGGAGGAAAACGACAATACACTGACTGCGACAAGAGGCCATCAATAACATCTGCCGTCGTAACTGGGACATCGAGCGTCCAAGTTTCTTGTGTAAGTAGAGAGTGAGTGTTATGGCCAAGAAAAGCGGTGGCGTACAAAATAAAATTAAAAAAAGAATAGCGCACCTAAGGTGGTTGCTATATACAAAAACGCCAACGCATGGTCGACAACTGAGAAGTTACAAACAGAGCTCGACTATCTGCAAAATATAATTAAGCAGAAAAAGTCCAACACCCTCTACTCACTCAGCGAATATAAAAGTTATTTATATTATTATTTATATTATTTATTTTATATTATAAACCAAACAATCAATAATAAAGATACACCCAGTGCCGCAGTCAGCATCCCATTCAATCCTAACATGACAGGTAATCAGCACTGACGTGCTATTGTATTTACTTAAAACTTTTGTTAAAGGGAATACCTTTTATTTCTACTATATGGTGACCATACATAACAATTACTACATGGCGACCGTGACATGGTCACGATTCCCTGCCTAGATGCAGTAGAACAAAAAGTCTGAAGGATACATAAATCCCTGCGGAAAACTACAAATAACTGAGTGAGTAGAGTGCGTCAATGGGAGAACACAGGAGTGGTCAAAGATCAGTGGCTATTATACATGAGTTCGAATTTAAAAAATCTAGCCTGATAATAAAGAACTTCACACACAAGCAAGCAATAATTAATAATAATAATAATAATAATAATAATAATAATAATAATAATAATAATAATAATAATAATAATAATAATAATAATAATAATAATAATAATAATATGATACAAACCTGCTGCGTTCAGGCTCACTCATGAAAAGGTTCCATTAGCTCCTTCCATTCATTTCGTGCGCCGACGAAATTGCTCGCATTGTCAGACCAAATAAAACTCGGCTTGCCTCTTAGAATCTTTTCAACGCAGCAATAGGTGCGTTGGCTTTGTTGAGAAGCAAACAAAAATTGAGATATACCATTTTGTTGGCGCCCGATTTCTGACCTCTGATTTAAAGAGGAATGGGCCGCAAAAGTCTATACCAGTTACGTGGAACGTGGGACTGGGTTGCACGCACTCTGCTGGTAGTGGAGGGGTGACTTGGTCCAAAATTTTAGGTCGCATGCGATAGCAAACGAACACATTTGTTCACGACTCTGGAAACGACCTTAAGTCCTCCAATGGGCCAGTACCGTTTTCGCAAGGTCGCAAGAAAATACTGCGGGCCAGAATGCAGAAATGTGTTATGGTAATGCATGAATAATGCGCAGGTTACTGGATGCTGTTTGGGTAAGATTATAGGGTGCTTGGCTTCGTATTCTAGGATGGAATTCTGAAGCCGACACACCAACGCGCATGAGTCCTTTGGGATCAAGTAAGGGATGCAGAGATCGGAGTTCGCTTTTAAGTGGTAGCGGCTTGTTGGAGCTTAGTGCCTAGTAATCCTCAATGAAATGTGTAGTCTGGATACTTTTGATGAGTAGATGTGTTCCTAGTTTAATTTTGTTTAGAGTTAAGAAATCTTTGGACCGCGGTGAGTTCGTTTGAATGTCTGTAATAAATCGAAAAATATATGCGCAAATACGCTGGAGCTTTCCAAATGAGTTTTTAAATATTCACGATGTGGTCAAATCCCTTTAAACTGATAGGAACAATGTATTGTGACGACGCTCTGGAAGCACCAGTTGATGAGCACTGTCTTCGGGCAATTCTGAGCTGCTGGAGCGCAGAAATGTCGGTCCGTTGTGCCAAAGCTGCGATTCTATGAGTTCCAGCGGCGTTCATCCACGTTATAAAACGTCAGCAGGGTTCAGCTGGGACGGCACACGATGCCAGGTCATGCCTTTAATATGTTCCAGGATTTGTAATACCCTGCTGGACACGAAAATATTAAAGCTAGAAGGCGTTTCTCGTATCCATGCCAGTGCTATAGTTGAGTCAGTCCAACAAAGATGTTTGCATTTGACCTGAATTTCTGCACCTACGTTGTAGATTAGCTCCGAAAGTATGAGTGCTGCTGAAAGTTCACGCTCCGGGATCGTTATGTAGATACAAGCGCCATATGCAGCCATGCTTGCGGCACAAAAGCCATGTATTTCATAATTTGCTAGAGGTGTCATAGCAAATCGTGGAAATTTCAGACTACGAACAAATGAGAGTTGCGAAGTGAGCTGAACTCAAACTTAATGCAATGACTGCGGAAGGCTTTAGTCCCAGTTGACCTTCTCCTTCCAAAGTTCTTGAAGAAAAATCTTCAGTTTGGTGATGATGGGTGAGATTAATCCCAGCGGATTGTAGAATCTGGCTATTGTTGACAAAATGCTGCGTTTCGTCTATGAGTCTTTGGATTTTATTTCTGTAAAGTTGAAGAGCAAATTGTCAGAGCTCGGGTCCCAGGCTAAGCTCAGAGCTTTAGCAATGCTGGTGCCGCCGTGGAACTCCATCAGTTTTATCCTATCGGACTCCGATTCACCCTCGAGAGGGCATACTCATTCGAGCACCATTTTCCTAGTGGAAAAAAGCCGGTTTTAATTTTTTTATTTTATTTAGCTGAACTTATGTACATGTTTTATTGTGGGTTCTTATATGTTTGGGCGCCAATTATTAATTAATGGGAGTCCCGCGTTGTAACACAAATATTATGTTTAGTCAATATGCGTATGATTTCCGCGTTGCAACACAATGTTATCATGGGTAAGTGAGTGCGCTGTCCTCCTTGATCCAAAGATGTTTTCCTTGATCCAATAATATTGCTGAAGATTATGAGGTGAAGCTGACTGACTTCTATTGCAGGCCTTGGGCTCAGACAATAATGAACGATATGTTTTTATCGGCAATGCCGGAGCAGTATATTTATTACAGCGACTTATGTGTTGCGCGTTTCATGTAAAACTGAATATGCAAATCAAGAATGCTTAACTTTTCGGCCCAAGTCTGGCACCCGCATTACGCCACAATGACATGGTCGGCAAGCCGACTCAGCATAATCATTGGCACTAAGCGGAAGACTCTTGCGACATAAACAAGAACATAAGGCAACCCAACAAACAATTATTGAGCGCTTGGATCGCTTAGGGCAACCCAACAAACAATTATTATCGTAACTTATCAGTTAACTTATATATGCTCACTAACACATGCATATGCAAGCTTCACTCTCTCTCTCTATGTAGCTGTTAACCGATAACAGCATAGTATTTACATGTATCCATAGGCTAAGCATGAACCTTTAACTTGGAATAAAGACGCTCTCAATATTAACACCAAACAGCACTGACGTGCTCTAGCTTTTTATTTAACACATAATATCAATATAAAGGCAACACTTATTTCACTACCAAAGAAGTTTGGATTCTGCGAAAAGTGATAAACAGGTCTCAAATAAATTTTCATATAGATCTTTGGAAATGAATTTGAGGGCGAAACGTCACCCACCAAATTTTTGACCCCCATTTCCAAATAGGAGGGATGGACTTTCCAAAAAGTGTGAAATACCCCTCATGAATTTAAACAAAGATTTATGAAAATAAGTTTGAGGCTAATCGGATGGTAAACAAAAAAGTTTCACACAAACATTTTACTAGATTTGAAAATATGCTCAACTTTATGCCAAGCCTTGCACAACAAAATGTTGGCAAACAATTCAAGTCGAGGTAATGAAACTGCATTGATCGGAGGAACCTTTGATTTTGCTATCAAAAAATTGGACTGGTAAGAGTAATTATCACCGATGTGATGCCTTGTGCGAAAGAATAAACAGCATCCGGGCATCATCCCAGCCCAAGCGTTGAATATGCAATTATTGCCCGAGGATTTGGCATCTAATCATGATGGATAACAAAAACTCAAGAGGGTCATAGCCACCACTATTGATAAACGAGTACGATTTTTGACAATTGGTAATTCTTATTATAAGCGAGGTGTGTCTTTACGAGCCTGATCGTCCACGTTGATTCTTATTACATCGCTACTTTGTCTATCTTCCATGATTTGAATTTCATTTTTCCAGCTCAGGCCTGATCGTCCCATTAATAATTTTAACTCCTCGACTTGGCAACCTAGTTCCATAGCGCTGTTCGCGCCTAGCAGCACATCATCCACATACATCTCTTCCTTTGCTCCTATAGGATACTCAGATTGATACTCCTGAAGACTCCTAATGACTAGAAAGGGTGCACACGGCAGACTATAAGTTAAGGTGCTTAGCTTTAACAGCTGCAAGTGCTCCACAGAATTAGTGAATCATGAACTGCCGATAGATTCTTGACACATCAGCTTTTATCGCATACCGCCTCAATCGTAACGATAGAAATGTTACGTTCAAATCTTCTTGAATTTTGAGATCCTGTATATAAGAGTCCGTTGAGCGCTAATTGTGAATAAGTTTTCGCCGAGTCATCAAGAACGCAGTGGTGCGGTATTACAAAATTGGGATAGATTGACATCAGCAACCAGACTCACTGTGATATTTCTGTATTCCTCTGTACATACATGCAACATACATTTCCTTAAGTTGTGGATTGCGACTTAAGCCAATCTCTAACGAACGAAAACGACGTTTGACGACGTTTTCAAAATGATCCTCGCATTATAAATTGTAGTGTGTATATGCCTTAAAAGAACACCCTGTATTCAAATATACAGTATGCGACACTTTGTTGCGTACAATAACAATTATACGTTAAACAAGCATAGAGCCATAGAGCCATTGGCCATATTGGCTTTGGCTCATATTACGCAGCGCGGTTCACTAGCTTCTTTAGCTGACCGTTTATGCTTATCCATAGGCGACAATACACTGACCGCGACAAGAGGCCATCAATAACATCTGCCGTCGTAACTGGGACATCGAGCGTCCAAGTTTCTTGTGTAAGTAGAGAGTGAGTGTTATGGCCAAGAAAAGCGGTGGCGTACAAAATAAAATTAAAAAAAGAATAGCGCACCTAAGGTGGTTGCTATATACAAAAACGCCAACGCATGGTCGACAACTCAGAAGTTACAAACAGAGCTCGACTTTCTGCAAAATATAATTAAGCAGAAGAATATAATCCAAGCAGAAGAAAGTCGAACACCCGCTACTCACTCAGCGAATATAAAAGTTATTATAAACCAAACAATCACTAATAAAGATACACCCATTGCATATGCATATGCAACCTACACACTCTCCCCCTTTTTTTAACTGTTAACCGATAACAGCATAAGTACAAACATGTATCTATAGGCTAAGCGCATAAGTTTAAATACGAATAAATTCAATCCTAACATGACAGCTAAGCAGCACTGACGTGCTATTGTAATTACTTAAAACTTTTGTTAGAGGGAATACCTTTTATTTCTACTATATGGTGACCATACATAACAATTACTACATGGCGACCGTGACATGGTCAAGATTCCCTGCCTAGATGCAGTAGAACAAAGAGTCTGAAGGATACATAAATCCCTGCTTGGAGGCATATGACGAGGATCATGGAGCGGAAAACTACAAATAACTGAGTGAGTAGAGTGCGTCAATGGGAGAACACAGGAGTGGTCAAAGATCAGTGGCTATTATACTTGAGTTCGAATTTAAAAAATCTAGCCTGATAATAAAGAACTTCACACACAAGCAAGCAATAATTAATAATAATAATAATAATAATAATAATAATAATAATAATAATAAGATGATACAAACCTGCCCTGCAGACTGCGAGGGACCACTCTACAGCACACATTGTTAGTATACTTGCCAGCTAAAGAAGATCAGCACCGGCCCCGCTAGCCAGTAAAGCTGGCAAACAACAACCTGTGCGAAGACCAGCACCTGGCGGTACCGGGCAACAAGTTTTGCCATTGAGACAAAAGAGAGATTCACACCGCCACTTGCGCCATCGAGGGGGCATCAGCGTGCCACATCCGTCGACGCCCAGCTGATGCAGCGGACAAGCGACGCAGCGACGCAGTCATAGATTATATCAATACAATATATATATATATATATATATATATATATATATATATATATATATATACTGTTTCGAGGAGATGCTGCTTTGCATCCCACTTCGGCCTTTTATCTATTTAATTTTTCTAATAATTATTTCAAACAGATAAGACCCGAGTATTAGTTCTGTGCGTGTATTTTAAGCTGCTGGTAAAGTACATAGATGATTGGTGATGCAAGTTTTAAGAATATTTACAAAGTATTTGAAAGTGACAATGTAAGTGCAGTGTAACATGATATTGTTTGGTTATTACTAAATCAATTGACGTTCTGCTGCGAACATGCTCCCCCAGTTGGAAGCCGAAGGCTTTTCAACCGAAGTGGGCGCGATAGGCAGAACGGCGATCTATGTGATAGCTCTCTTAACAAGTCCGCTTGCAGTTTGAATGATGGCCACTCGCACGACACCGTCATCTCCTTGTATTGTTCTATCGACTCGTCCGAGATCTCAGATGGGGAATATTATCCTCCTTGAGCAGCAGCGATGCTCCACTTCTTTCAAAAGGTCTGCTGCATGTGACAAGCACGTGGCCAGCGGCTAAGAAGATCGATGCTCAGATGCGTCAAGTCGGGTTCGTCAATAGAAGCGATGGAGTTACCCCAGAGAAAGTGGTCACTTGGATATTCTGTAATGCGACAGAGCGGTCTTGAATTTTATATGACAGATATTTGGCAAATAAGGGTTAGAAGTTCATGAAATGAGAGAACAGCATTTCGAACGACGCGGTAAAAATGATGTTTGGCTGACTTCACTGCGGCTTCCAATAGGCCAGCAAAATGTGGCGATCGTGGCGGAATAAAGTGCCATGTGATTCCCAGCGCCAAGCATTCGTTGACGATCAGGCTGCGTTCAGGCTCACTCATGAAAAGGTTCCATTAGCTCCTTCCATTCATTTCGTGCGCCGACGAAATTGACTCGGCTTGCCTCTTAGAATCTTTTCAACGCAGCAATAGGTGCGTTGGCTTTGTTGAGAAGCAAACAAAAATTGAGATATACCATTTTGTTGGCGCCCGATTTCTGACCTCTGATTTAAAGAGGAATGGGCCGCAAAAGTCTATACCAGTTACGTGGAACGTGGGACTGGGTTGCACGCACTCTGCTGGTAGTGGAGGGGTGCCTTGGTCCAAAATGTTAGGTCGCATGCGATAGCAAACGAACACATTTGTTCACGACTCTGGAAACGACCTTAAGTCCTCCAATGGGCCAGTACCGTTTTCGCAAGGTCGCAAGAAAAAACTGCTGGCCAGAATGCAGAAATGAGTTATGGTAATGCATGAATAATGCGCAGGTTACTGGATGCTGTTTGGGTAAGATTATAGGGTGCTTGGCTTCGTATTCAAGGATGGAATTCTGAAGCCGACACACCAACGCGCATGAGTCCTTTGGGATCAAGTAAGGGATGCAGAGATCGGAGTTCGCTTTTAAGTGGTAGCGGCTTGTTGGAGCTTAGTGCCTAGTAATCCTCAATGAAATGTGTAGTCTGGATACTTTTGATGAGTAGATGTGTTCCTAGTTTAATTTTGTTTAGAGTTAAGAAATCTTTGGACCGCGGTGAGTTCGTTTGAATGTCTGTAATAAATCGAAAAATATATGCACAAATACTGGAGCTGGAGCTTTCCGAATGAGTTTTTAAATTTTCACGATGTGGTCAAATCCCTTTAAACTGATAGGACCAATGTATTGTGACGACGCTCTGGAAGCACCAGTTGATGAGCACTGTCTTCGGGCAATTCTGAGCTGCTGGAGCGCAGAAATGTCGGTCCGTTGTGCCAAAGCTGCGATTCTATGAGTTCCAGCGGCGTTCATCCACGTTATAAAACGTCAGCAGGGTTCAGCTGGGACGGCACATAATGCCAGGTCATGCCTTTAATATGTTCCAGGATTTGTAATACCCTGCTGGACACGAAAATAATAAAGCTAGAAGGCGTTTCTCGTATCCATGCCAGTGCTATAGTTGAGTCAGTCCAACAAAGATGTTTGCATTTGAACTGAATTCTGCACCTACGTTGTAGATTAGCTCCGAAAGTATGAGCGCTGCTGAAAGTTCACGCTTCGGGATCGTTATGTAGATACAAGCGCCATATGCAGCCATGCTTGCGGCACAAAAGCCATGTATTTCATAATTTGCTAGAGGTGTCATAGCAAATCGTGGAAATTTCAGACTACGAACAAATGAGAGTTGCGAAGTGAGCTGAACTCAAACTTAATGCAATGACTGCGGAAGGCTTTAGTCCCAGTTGACCTTCTCCTTCCAAAGTTCTTGAAGAAAAATCTTCAGTTTGGTGATGAGGGGTGAGATTAATCCCAGCGGATTGTAGAATCTGGCTATTGTTGACAAAATGCTGCGTTTCGTCCATGAATCTTTGGATTTTATTTCTGAAAAGTTGAAGAGCATATTGTCAGAGCTGGGGTCCCAGGCTAAGCTCAGAGCTTTAGCAATGCTGGTGCCGCCGTGGAACTCCATCAGATAGATATAGTAGTCAGTAACAAGTTGCGAGGGTGTGCAAAGTGAAAACGTGTCATGGAGGCAAGCTGCCTTAGATGCGTATAAAATTTTTAGACACTATGATAGTAGTAAAAACACTACGAAGCTCTAGCTATCTTGCGAAGTAAAGTGTGCGGGGCCGCAAGAGCAATTCTAACTTCGCACAACACTGTTCTAAATATCGACGCAATAATTGCCAGGCTAGACTGTACGTATGCGGACAAAGCGTTCCTAGGTGCGCTCAGACAACAACTAGAAATGGTTAGACAGGGCGATTTAAGCCTAATAGAATATTACGATGAGGTAGAGACGAAATTAACTCTTGTCACCAATAAAGTCGTAATGTCCCATGATGAGCAAACCGCCACCATTTTACCAAAACCATTTCACCAAAACGTCCGAGATGACGCATTACACGCATTTATGGCGGGTCTTAAGAGATCCTTGAAGGGGTTTGTCCTTACGGCACAGCCCAATCATCGGCATTAGCGCTAGCTCGCGAAGCCGAGAATAGCATTGAAAGGAGTATGTTAGCTGCCTCCGCTAAAACTATCGGCGAAAGCAACAAGCTAGTAAACCGCCAATAAGGTAGGCAATGAAAGGGAAATGAAAGAAATCCGCATTATATAGGAAAACAAAGCCAGGGTAAGCCGCAACAAGGCGAGTAAGCCCCAAGAGTAACGAAAAAGAGACCAAGCAGAACCAGGTTCAGTTCATGGAAGTGGACCCTTCGGTATCGAACCTTAGGCAACCAACTAACTGGGGAAAAGCGCAGAACGCGTCGAATTTCGGCGAGGCCCAAAAAAGATCGAATGTATATCTGGATAAAGGCGCGTCAATAATGTGACTCAGCAAAGCGCAGTCTATACAAGTTACGTGGAACGTGGGACTGGATTACACGCGCTCTGCTGGTAGTGGCGTGATGACTTGTTCCAAAATTTTAGGTCGCATGCGATATCAACGACCACATTTGTTCACGACTCTAGAAACGACCTTAAGTCCTCCAATGGGCCAGTACCGTTGTCGCAAGGTCGCAAGCAGAAACTGCGGGTCAGCATGTAGAATTGAGTTATGATAATGCATGATTAATGCGCAGGTTACTGTATGCTGTTTGGATAAGATTATAGGGTGCTTGGCTTCGTATTCAAGATTGGAATTCTGAAGCCGACACACCAACGCGCAAGAGTCCTTTGGGATCTAATATGGGATGCGGAGATCGGAGGTCTCTTTTAAGTGGCAGCGGAGTGCCTTGTAATGTGTTCCTTGTTTATTTTCGTCCAGAGTTAAGACATTTTTGGACCGCGGTGAGTTCGTTTGAATGTCTGTAATAAATCGAAAAATATATGCGCAAATACGCTGGAGCTTTCCAAATGAGTTTTTAAATTTGCACGATGCGGTCAAATCCCTTTAAACTAATAGGACCAATGTATTGTGACGACGCTCTGGAAGCTCCAGTTGATGAGCACTGTCTTCGGGCAATTCTGAGCTGCTAGAGCGCAGAAATGTCGGTCCGTTGTGCCACAGCTGCGATTCTATGAGTTCCATGCTGCCAGGTCATACCATTAGTGCGTTCCTGGATTTGTGATACCCTGATTGACCCGAAAATATTAAAGCTAGAAGGCGTTTCGCGTATCCATGACAGTGCTATAGTTCAGTCAGTCCAACAATGATATATGCATTTGAACTGATTGTCTGCAGCTACGTTGTAGATTAGCTCCAAAAGTATGCGCGCTGCTGAAAGTTCAATCTTCGGGATCGTTAGAGTTTTAAGGAGTGCTCTAGATTTGCAACACAGTAGATGCGATGCGACAACTCCTTGCACCTCAGATCTTATGTAGATACAAGTGCCATATGTTGCCATGCTTGCAAAAGCCATGTATTTCGTAATTTGGTAAAGGTGTCAGCAAATCGTGGAAATTTCAAACTACGAACAAATGAGAGTTGCGAAGTGAGCTGAACCCAAACTGAATGCAATGACTGCGGATGGCTTTCGTCCTAGTTCACCTTCTCCTTCCAAAGTGCTTGAAGAAAAATCTTTAGTTTGGTGATGATGGGTGAGATTAATCCCATCGGATTGTAGAATCTGGCTATTGTTGACAAAATGCTGCGTTTCGTCCATGAGTCTTTGGATATTATTTCTGAAAAGTTGAAGAGCAAATTGTCAGAGCTGGGGTCCCAGGCTAAGCTCAGAGCTTTAGCAATGCTGGTGCCGCCGTGGAACTCCATCAGTTTTTTCCTATCGGACTCCGATTCACTGCAAAATCGTGGAAATTTCAAACTACGAACAAATGAGAGTTGCGAAGTGAGCTGAACCCAAACTGAATGCAATGTCTGCGGATGGCTTTCGTCCTAGTTCACCTTCTCCTTCCAAAGTGCTTGAAGAAAAATCTTTAGTTTGGTGATGATGGGTGAGATTAATCCCATCGGATTGTAGAATCTGGCTATTGTTGACAAAATGCTGCGTTTCGTCCATGAGTCTTTGGATATTATTTCTGAAAAGTTGAAGAGCAAATTGTCAGAGCTGGGGTCCCAGGCTAAGCCCAGAGCTTTAGCAATGCTGGTGCCGCCGTGGAACTCCATCAGTTTTTTCCTATCGGACTCCGATTCACCCTCGAGAGGGCATACTCATTCGAGCACCATTTTCCTATTAGAAAAAAGCCTTTTGCTAACCAGCTGTTAGCTTTAATTGATGTAGAATTTGACTGGCTTCCTCGATGGTCCTCCCGGCGGATGGTCTTGGCAGACAGTAAGAAAATGTGCCCTTCGTCGCAGGTAAGCTGTTGGCGTTGGTGGCTTAAAACGCTGCAGGCCTAGTTCCGTATGTAACCGTATCCAAAGAGTATGTTTTATTCCGGTCATGTGGATTTTCGCGCCATAAGATGCATTGCAGGAACTGGTCTGGAGGTGTTATTCGCACGCAACGATACATATTGCAAATGTCACAGCAGACTGCAACCTTGAAAAGACGAAATCTAACCAGTGTGTTGAAGATCTTTGGTTGAATGGATGGACCAGCTAGTTTCAAATCAATTTGGGATGCGCCTGACGCGCAATTTCGTTGACGTGCTGTCCGGCTTCTCCAAGCAGTGATGCGGAAAATAAACTTGAAGTTTACTTTGGTTGTTAGTGACCATCGACATATGCCCCAGACTTATATATTCATAAATGACCTCGCCAGCGAGTCAATAATGTGACTCAGCAAAGCGCAGTTTCTGATAAGCAGTATGCAAATGCAGCAACTGCTGCAGTCACAGAACTCGACAACGATTCTGATGCAGCTGATGGCAAACAAATGTTGCATTTTTTAGGGAACGCTCCCAACTGCCGTTCATCGAACGAAAATTTCTCATTGACACTGGTGCGGCGAAAAATTACGAAAGACCCGTAAAGGAGTTACAAAACGTAATGTTAGCACAAGTAAGCACCCCATTCGCTGTGAACTCCATACATGGATCCAGAAAAATATAAAATAAATGTTCAATAAAATCTTTGGGCAAACTGCCCTCTTTTTCATTTTAGACACCCTCAATACCTTCGATGCCATTATAGGCTTCGATCTGCGAGCGGGTGCTACATTGAACATGAAAAATAATAACATAACCTACGGCAATAAGTCCGAACCATTAAAAACCATTCATGTGACAACGTGAACTTCACACGTGTCGATGACATACCTGTCCCAGAAAACATTAGGGATGACTTCAGGCGAATGCTAAAGAAAAGAATAAGAGCATTTTCGACCTCTAACGAGGCGTTGCCATTTGATACTTCTGTAATCACCACGATCCGTACCGAGAATAATGACCCGGTATACTCAAAACTATACCCGTACCCAATAGGGGTATCAGATTTTGTCAATAACGAAATTGCACTGCTATTGAATAGCGGCATCATAAGACCGTCGAGGCCAGCATACAACAGCCCTGCGTGGGTTGTTGATAAAAGAGGTTTAGACGCCAATGGTAATAAAAATTAACGACTTGTCATTGACTTCAGGAAGCTTAATGAGCGTACTGTTGCCGACCGTTACCCGATGCCAAGTATCCCAATGATTTTAGGTAAGGCTAAATTTTTCACAACTCTTGATCTAAAATCCGGATTTCATTAGATATACTTCGCAGAAAAAAGATCGAGAGAACACTTCCTTCTCAGTAAATGGGGGGACTACGAGTTCTGCCGATTGTCTTTTGGTTTGAAGAAATCTGGAAGCATCTTCCAAAGAGCAATCGATGCCGTTCTTAGAGAACAAATCGGAAAATGTTGTTACGTCTATGTTGACGACGTAATAATTTTTTCCGCAAATTAACAAGACCATGCCAAACACATAGACGAAATACTTCAGCGCTTATACAAAGCGATCTAAAGAAAATCAAAATTTTTTAAAAACAGCGTCGAGTACTCAGGTTTAATCGTAGCCAGAGGCGGCGCAAAAAGTGTCCCTGAAAAAGTCAAACCGATATAAGAACATGTCGAACCGACAAATTTGTATGAGCTCCGTTCGTTTTTAGGCCTAGCTAGCTACTACAGAGCGTTTGTAAAAGACTTTGCATCTATAGCAATGCCTCTGACAAATATGCTAAAGGGCGAAAATAGCTCTGTTAGCAAACATATGTCGAACAAGATACCCATAGAATTTCATGGCACGCAACGCGACGCATTCGAACTGTGCTTCTTCAAGAAGGGAAACCGATTACAATGATATCTCGCACATTAAAACAGTGTGAGACCCATTATGCAAGCAATGAAAGGAAACTTTTAGCTATTTTTGGCTCTTGGTAAACTTCAGAATTATCTGTATGGTACTAGAGAGCTCCACATTTTCACTTAATTTATACAATTGAAACAATTGACAAACCCATAAATTGTTTCAGAAACCAAATTATTTTGGCGTTACGCCTTAAATCGGAAAATCATTATGTTCGGCAGTAAAATTCACACACGTCACATAATACAGTTTACCGATAAGAGTGACTTAATAAAAACTATAAGCCTCACGGTTGGTCCCGACGTTGTAAACGCATTTCACTGCGAATTACCCACTCTAGCCGCTATACAACATGAGCTATCATTATTCCCGTCAACAGGGCAGCGCAGAAATATATTAAGCAAATCATTCGGGATTATTATATTTCTAATATGACGAAAATAGTCAGTGAAGAAGTGATAAATTGCAAAGTGTGCACTAAAGTAAAATTCGATAGGCACCCAAAGAGGCAGGAACTTGGCGAAACACCCATTCCATTCCATACCGGTGAAAGATTAAACATCGATATTTTCTCCATAGACAAGAAACGTCCGTTAAACGTTGTTCACGTGGCCTCAAATAAAATACGTCATACAATCAGAGATAAAATTGCAAAGGCGCAACAAGACCTACTCTGCAGATCCAGCCTGGACAGACAAAACAGAATATTTGAAGTAGACGAGACAGTTTTCATAAAAAAAAAATAAAAGATTAGGAAACAAACTATCTATGCAAATCCAAACAAAATAATAAAAAACCTATTATTTTGGCTCTCTACAAGTTCGTCGGGATACTTTTCGCCCTCATGACCACAACACAAGCTCGGATCACCCATTTCTCAAATGCTAATTACATTCCTATACTCGATGGTAACAATATAGCTACGTAAGACACCACTAGCCTCACTAACTTTCTCAACATTGTAGATGATACTAAAAAATTGCCCGAACCATTCCCACATTCGTATATGCGAAAGTTAGTAGAAATTGATGTGGAACACATCGAAACCCTTTGGCCACTTTAACAGTCCATCATAGAATATCTAAACGCTTAGATTTCCTAGGAACGGCGTTAAAAATAGTTGCAGGGACGCTGCAACGCTGACGCTGCAGATTTACAAAAATGTAATATAACAGAAGCTCAACTGAACCAGCTGAACCAACTGAAAACCAGTTAACAATCTCACAGACGCATTGAACAAAATAATCCAGGCACAGAAGGGAGAACTAATTGACACCCCGCATTTATTTGAAACACTGATGACAAGAAAATAATGATTATAACGGAAATTTGTAATTTAATATTCTTTAATAACACTTGCAGTCTAACATTATAAATCCCACTATTTTTTATACCGATGATTTGAAGTCAATTTTCGTTGAACAGCTCACAGAAGTCCCTATAATTAATTTAATGGAGGTGTCTAAAATTAAGATTTTACAATACGATAGTGTACTTCATATACTAATCGAATATCCTAGAGATGAGCAAATTTGCAAAAAAAAGAAAAATCTTACCTGCAGCTCACAACCACACCGTCCTGCAATGAATGATAACATCATAGCCGAATGCGACGAAGGAATATTGGCAGTTGCCGAGTGCGAACCTACCAACTACGAGACATTTTGCAAGGAGTCGACACATGACAGTTGCGCTCGAGCGGTTCATGCTGGTGGCAACGCTAATTGCCGTACTCAACCCAGCCATCTATCACTAATCTCACTAATCGACGAGGGAATAATTGTTATCAACGAACAATCTGCGTCGACGATGATCCCACGGTGTTTCTGGAGGGAAATCATATCAGTTTTGAACGAATTGTGATTATTAACAACACCAAACACCTGAACCGCAATTCATTCATTTAACCAAAGTTCCTAGCATCGATACTACACCCTTACTCAACATTACCGGACATGACCAAGTCTTAAGCTTTTCATCACTACATAGGATGAATGAGGTAAAACATCAATGTTATTTAGCAATTTAGAGATGAGATCACACCAGGCGGATCACCCAAAGTCTGGTTCGTGATTGGAGTCGCTGTCAGCCTGGTTTTCTGTAGATCGGTCGTACTACACCAACTTTGGTACCGAAGACGTGCGTCTTTAAAAATACAAAGAACCATCGCGCAAATCAACGTATCCTAGGACGGCCACGATCTTGAAAAGGGAATAGTTAAGGAAAGTCCCTCGAATTTATCCACCAAGCTTCCTTCGCACTCCTAAACCACCAACGACATGAACGAAGTGAGCAACTTGCGGAGCGGCCCTCGTTTCAAGTAAATATTTCATATGTCGCAATGCCGTGATCGGCCCCTTATAAAATATTTGCTGAATAAGCAGCAGCAACGTTGTAGGGCTAGACAGGACTAGAGGATCCTCTAATGAGGACAACGAACCTCTACTCCTGTCGAGGACAACACTTTATTACTTGTATGTGTTAAAAATAATGAAGCCGATAAACGACTTGTCATCGACTGCAGGAGCTTAATGAGCGAACTGTTGCCGACCTTAACCCGATGCCAAGTATCCCAATGATTCTAGGTAAGACTAAATTTTTCACAACTCTTGATCTAAAATCCGGATATCATCAGATATACTTCGCAGAAAAAGATCGAGAGAACACTTCCTTCTCAGTAAATGGGGGGCCTACGAGTTCTGCCGATTGTCTTTTGGTTTGAAGAAATCTGGAAGCATCTTCAAAGAGCAATCGATGCCGTTCTTAGAGAACAAATCGGAAAATGTTGTTACGTCTATGTTGACGACGTAATAATTTTTCCGCAACTTAACAAGACCATGTCAAACACATGAGACGAAATACTTCAGCGCTTATACGAAGCAATCATGAGAGTGTCTAAAGAAAAATCAAAATTTTTTAAACAGCGTCGAGTACTTAGTTTTAATCGTAGCCAGAGGCGGAGCAAAAACTGACCCTGAAAAAGTCAAAGCGATACAAAAATATTTCGAACCGACAAATTTGTATGCGCTCCGTTCGTTCTTGGAGGCCTAGCTAGCTACTACAGAGCGTTCTATAGCAATGCCTCTGACAAATATGCCAAATGGCGAAAATGCAAACATATGTCGAACAAGATACCCATAGAATTTTATGACACGCAATGCGACGCATTCGAACGTCTAAGAAATATTCTAGCATCTGAAGATGTCATGTTAATGTACCCGGATTTTATGCAAGCAATGAAAGGAAACTTTTAGCTATTGTTTGGGCTCTTAGTAAACTACAGAATTATATGTGTATGCTACTAGAAGGCTCCATATTTTCACAGATCACCAACCCCTGACCTTTGCAGTGTCCGAAAAAACACTAATGCAAAGATCAAGAGATGGAAAGTTCGACTGAAAGAACATAATGCTACAAGCCAGGGAAGAAAACTAGATGATGGAGCGCTAGTCGCGTGAAAACATTAATGCCCTTCAAAACGAAGCCCCAATCGGACGTAACTACCATTCATAGCGAGCAATCGCTAATTTATACAATTAAAACAATTGATAAACCCACAAATTGTTTCAGAAACCAAATTATTTTGGAAGAAGCGCGTTACGCCTTAAATCGGAAAATCATTGTGTAGTAAAATTCACACACGATTAATCCCGACGTTGTAAACGCATTTCACTGCAAATTACCCAATCTAGCAACATGAGCTAGTATCATTATTCCCGTCAACAGGGCAGCGCCGAAAAATATTAAGCAAATCATTCGGGATTATTATATTTCTAATATGACGAAAATAGCCAGTGAAGTAGTGATAAATTGCAAAGTGTGCACTAAAGGGAAATACGATCGGCACCCAAAGACGCAGGAACTTATTCCATTCCACACCGGTGAAAGATTACACATCGATATTTTCTCCACAGACAAGAAATTGTTCCAGACCTGTGTTGACAAATTTTCAAAATTTGTTATCGTACAACCATTGGAGTCCAGAGCAATATCAGAGGTGATCAACCCCATCATTCAGGTTAACTTTTTCCGAAAGTGAAAAGGGTCTACTGCGATAATGAAGCAGCATTCAACTCAGAGACAATCACCTCCTGCTAAAAAGCCAATTTGACATTGACATCGTTAATGCACCCCCACTCCACAGCTGCTCCAACGGCAAAGTGGAACGCCTACACAGTACTTTGATAAAGATCGCTAGGTGCCTCAAAATCGACAAAAATATCAATGTCACGACCCTGGCAATTCTCAGAGCTGCCTTTGAATACATCAAAATATTACTTTCATTAACCGGACAACGGCCGTTAAACGTTGTTTACGTGGCCTCAAATAAAATACGTCAAACAATCAGAGATAAAATTGCAAAGGCGCAACAAGACCTACTCTGCAGATCCAGCCTGGACAGACAAAACAGAATATTTGAAGTAGGCGAGACAGCTTACATAAAAAAAAATAAAAGATTAGGAAACACCGACGCAGCAAGGAACTGAAAAAGAGGGAGCATTCCTCAACCCTTTGGGATGCCAGAACGTGATCTACCAAGCAGAAACAGGGTTGCGGCTAATGTGGAGTGTACACCCTAGTTTGCCATATCAGCAAACACGGCAGTGTTTAACCAGGCTACGGAGCCCAGTACTGCCGTGTACATGGGCCACACAGGTCTGGGAGCGCTTAATAGATCGATAGAGCACCCGCCGCGGCAGCAATTCGATAATGTACATTCTAATGCTGCGACGCCTTGGAATGGACCGCTGACATTGCGCAAATCAGTGCGCGACACATAATCAGCAAAGATTTACCAATATTTACTGGCAAACCAGAGGAATGGTTGATCTTTATCAGCAATTATGAGCAATCCACAGAGAGATGTGGATTCAGCAATGAGAAAAATCTCATCCGGCTTCAGAAGTGCCTCAAAGGGCAAGCCCTGGATGCGGTGCGTGGAAAGCTTATGATACCAGCTACAGTGCCGTATGCTATAGGCACATTGCGAATGCTGTATGGCCGCTCTGAAATAGTACATGCTGCGTTACAGAAAAGCTTCGAAAGGAGCCAGCAATAAAATCGGACAATTTGAACACTGTTATCCGACTGGCCTTAGCTGTCCAAAACTACTGCGCAACGATAGCGGCCATTGGTATGCACGAATATCTTTTCAATCCAGCACTGTTAAACGATCTTGTTGCTAAGATGCCCAGCAATATGAAATTGAACTGGGGTCGGCATCGAATGTCAAATGATGGTAGTAGTTTGGCCACCTTTGATAACTGGCTGTTTAATGTGGCTATGTGCGCCACTATGGTCACGCCCTACGAGATACCACGGACTGATAACGAAAAAGAAGAGCTCCACGAAAACCACTAGAGAGCGAATTTTTGTGCACAACACGGTAGACAACCCTGAGGGCTCGCAGCAACAGAGTTATAATCAGGAACAGGAGAGTTTCATGTGCAAAGTGCGCTGGTAACCACCGTGTTTCAGATTGCGGCGACTTTAGAGCCATGGGTACAAAACAGCGGTGGGAACTTGTCAAGGAAAAGCGGCTCTGCTTTTGCTGCTTTATGCGACATCGTGCACAACAGTGTAAAACAAAGAAGAAATGTCACGTGGATGGTTGCGAAGTCAACACACCATGTACCTGCTACATACGCCTACCACGAGCGGTAGTAAAGATGAGCACACGGGCCAAGGTAGCAACAAGTCAGTGTCAATGGAATCTGCCGTTATGTTTCATGCCAGATCCGCAAGTAAGACACTGTTTCGATATGTTCCAATCACGCTCTATAGTAAATCAAAAAGCGTGCGCGCATATGCATTAGTGGATGAAGGAGCTGAGTGTACGCTCATAGAAAGAGCGCTTACAGACGAGTTGGAACTAGATGGTTCGGCGACCCAGCTGTGTATCTAATGGACAGGCGACATAACCAAGAACGAACCTGAGTCTATGTCTGTGGCTGTGAGCATTTCAGCTCCAGAACATAATGCGGTACAGTATGCGTTGAAAAACGTGCGAACTGTAGCGAACTTGGACTTACCAGAGCAAAGTATCGGGCCACAGTTGCTTAAGTCTCAGAGTATTTATCTATGCTTCCCATCCTGCCGTATAACAAACGTAAAGGCTCAGCTTATTATCGGCTTGGACAACATCAAAATAACTGCACCCCTGGAGATACGAGAGATGAAAACGACGACGTCATAGCCGCGCGAAGCAGACTAGGATGGGCTGTATATGGCCGCCCTATGGTGGGGGGAAAGCACCACGCCTCGTCTGCTACATATTTATCAGTGCAGTGCGACACGTGGGGATGGATGAGGCTCTGAAGAGCTATTTTGCCCTGGAGTCACTAGGTGTGAGCGTCTCCTCAAATCCGCTGAGATCCAGAGAGGACGAACGCTCGATGCAGATAATGGAGGCAACAACAACTTATCTGGAAGACGAAAAGCGCTGGCAGACTGGCCTGCTATGGCGGTTTGATTGCATTTATATGCCAGACTCTTACCAGATGGCGGTTAAGCGCCTTAAATGTCTAGAGGCGAAGATGTTCATAGACCCACCACTAAAGGAGTTCATGATGAACACGATGCACGACGATAAACGGAAAGGATATATCCGCCGGCTGAAGGATAGTGAGTTAGTAGCTAACACGATGTCGTGGTTTCTTCGTACAGTCACCTTACAGTCACCAATCCGAACAAGCTAAAGACACGCTTGGTATGGGATGCAGCCGCCAAAGTTAGTGGCACGTCGCTGAACGATTGTTTGCTTAAGGTCCAGATACACTAGCATCTTTGATGGGCGTGCTAATACGCTTCGGAAAGCGCCCTATCGCCGTATCCGGCGACATACGGAAAATATTTCATCAGGTCAAGGTGCGCCGAGAAGACCAAGCGGCTCAGAAGTTTCTCTGGCGTGATGGAGATTCGTCGCGCTCTCCCGAAACGTACGTTATGCAAGTCATGACGTTCGGAGCATCCTGTTCGCCAGCCCTAGCAAATTACGTCAAGAATCGCAATGCCGAGCGGTTTGTAGCGGAGCATCCGGATGCCGTAAAGGCGATTTTGCGAAAACACATTTGTAGACGACTGGCTACGTTAGTAGATTCAGAATCCCAAATGATGCAGTTAGCTGAGACTGTGAAAAGGATTCATGCTAGTGGCGGTTTCGAGATGCGCCACTGGACATCAAATTCAAAGCAAGTTATGCAGGCGTTGGAAGACGACTGCGAGGGCGCTGGACAAGCGTATCAGCGCTCAGGATGAAGTGCAAGAAAAGGTCCTAGGGCCTGTGGTGGCTACCTGGATCTGTTGACCTTTGTGGTAAAGCCGAACTTGCTCGCAAAAGCAGCTAAAGGGCGCCCAACTAAAAAGACGCGTTCTAAGCGTGGTCATGTCTATTTTCGACCCGCTTGAGCTGCTAGGATTCTTTAATATACGCGCCAAGATCATCCTTCAGAACATATGGCGATCCAACATCGGATGGGATGACGACCTTACCAAAGAAGACGAAGCGGATTGGCGACACTGGCTAGATCTAGTTTCAAAGTTGAATACCGTTCGTATTCCACGGTGTATGAAGTGGGTGACCCGAACCCAGGCTACACAGATGCACACATTCGTGGACGCCAGTATTAATGCTTATGCAGCAGTTGTATATTTGCGGGCTGAACATGATGGCCAAAGTACATTTCAGTTTAGCCGCCTCAAAAACGAGAGTAGCACCCTTGAGGCCCGTGTCAATACCTCGTATGGAACTAATGGCCACAGTCTTAGGTCTGAGACTGGCCAAATGTACCCAAAATGAAATGTCGGTACGCATACATAGGCACGAACATTTTGGACGGATTCAAAGGACGTGCTCTACTGGATCCAGTCCGATGCTCCGAAAGTTCCAACAATTCGTAGCGCTTCGCATCGGAGAGATTTTAGAAAAATCAGATGTGGACAGCTGTCGCTGGTTTTATCAAAACAAAAACGTGGCAGACGATGGCACAAAATGAACCAAAACGCCCGAAATTCACGGCTCGACCAGGTGGTTCAATGGACCACAATTTTTGTATCTAGAAGAATCGCAGTGGCCACGCATTGAAAAGGGCTCGGCAATAAACATGTTATACCATGCTGAAGAACAATCAATCACAAGTCCTCTTGGAGATGTATCCTGCCGGATCTCGCAACGCCAACCAAGCTGGGAGAAATTGAGAGCCACACAGCTATGCGTACTGGATTTCCTACGGATTGTTACTAAGAAGACCAAATTGGACGGGCGATTAGAGCTGCAGAAGATTCTGCTCCTTAAACGCAGCAAAGAAATGGATGTTATTTTTATTCGAATATGCCAAGAAGAGGAGTTTTATAGTGAGATTGCCTCCTAAAGTCGGGGCGCCGCCTAACCGATCGCAAAAAGCCTGCTCTTCAAGCTCTCTCCTTATATAGATGACTCGGGCATTCTACGTATTAAGGGACGGATAGACAATATAGAAGGAGTTGAAGTCTGCGTAAAACGCCCGGCTAATTCTGCCAAGACGACATCGATTGACGTATCTGCTTGTTGAGTTTTATCACCGCAAATATCATCACCTGCACAACGAAATCGTCGTAAACGAACTGCGTCAGCAGTACTGGGTCTGTAGCTTGCGAGCCTTGGTGAAAGAAGTCTCAAGTGCTTGCCCAGCGTACCGTAATACGACGCGCCCGCCCAAAGCCACCAGGGAATGAGCGACCTGCGAATCAGACAACTATCGCCTATACTCCACCGTTGACCCATAGGGGAGTGGATTACTTTGGACCTCACGACATTGTCGTTGGACGGCGTCGTGAGAAGCGCTGGGATGTGCTGTTCACATGCCTCACGGTACGCGCCGTTCACCTAGATATAACTACGTCGCTCTCGACTGACTCATACCTATGCGTTCTGAAGTCGTTCGTGGCCAGACGCGGCTGCCCGCGCCGCATGCTGTCGGACAATGGCACAAATTTCAGAGGCGCTAGCAGAATATTAAAAGATGAAATTGAACGTATTTCGCCGGCGCTGATCGAGGGACAATACCCGAAACTGGAGTTTACAGCACATTGCAAAAGGATCACCCTACATGGGAGGATCGTGGGAACGAATGGTGCGTTCCACAAAGTCAATACTGTCGGAGATCCTGCCGCACTCTGGGCTACGAGAGGAGGTGCTACGAGCAGCATTGGCAGACGTAGAAAGCCATGCTCAGCTCAAGACCGCTCACTTATGTTCCTTGCGGAAACTTGTGAGTCCGAAGCTCTGACTCCCGGCAACAAAAGACCACCATGGAGTCACTCAAGCGGATGGCGTGAGAGAGGCTCACGGGACCGGGACAGGCCAGCAAAGCACGAGGCTTCCGAGTCGCCAGCCAATTGGCTGACCAATTTTGGAAGAGATGGTTGGGCGAAATCCCTATGCCCACACTCACCAGACGTGCTAAGTGGTTCCAACCGCCAATCGAACCAATATCAGTCGATGACATCGTCATAATAGTGGACGATGGTGCCAAACGAAACTGTTGGATGAGAGGAGTGGTAATCGACGTGCACCGTTTCGAAGAGACGGCCAGGTCCGAAGCGCCGTGGTGCGAGACCGCCGATGAAATTTTTTTTGCCCCGCCGTCAAGCTAGCTAAAAAAAACATTAAAGTTGGTAACACACTGCACGGACGTTCGTAAATTACAGGGTGGGGAATGTTACGGGGCAAAGTGAAAATGTCTATTGTCACTAAGTCCTACTGGGCATCGCATTTTTCTGTAAGCGGCGCTCGCCTCTTACGCTGGAGATGCACCGTTAGAATTAACGTTTGTACATACAGAAGTCGATATCACGCAGCTGCACAATTTGTCTTTTTATTCGAGGTTCACTTTCGTTTTGTGTTTTGCATTTGAGCAGAAGTGTAAGAGAAGATAAGCGCGTGCCAAGGACGAATCGCAAGTCTCATAAACTTGTTAAATATATGTAGATAATTAAATAATGAAAGATAATAAAGATTTCAGCCCAATCGTACATAGTGAATTGAATAGTCGTATCGTGACATCGAATCGAATATTTGTTTCTTTTCGACGCTAGAAATCCCTGCCAAATACGCGCCCGGCGCGACTCT
>JAWNOR010000244.1:0-18888 GCA_035045885.1 Drosophila borealis | reverse complement strand
TATTATTTATACTATTAAAATGTCTTAGCAAATTTTTTATTTTCCCAAAGACTAACTCATATGGACAATAATTATGTGCCATAGATGGGGTCGTGTTGAAACAGTATACGCACTATTGTAGGCATACGTCTGAATCAAAATTAACAACCGATATATATGAACGTTTGTATTCATTAAAAGTTCTATGACTTTTTTTGACTATTCCAACTATCTGGTGGTGGTGTCCAGTGGAAGTTTTCTAATTTCTAAATATTTGCACAAATCTTTAATTATTGAATATTTATATTCTGTTCCCATGTCCGTAATTAACGTCTTCAGAATAAACGATTCAAAAATAGCTTAAGCGACAGTATTTGCGCTTTTGTTTGCAACCGGTATGGTATTAAGTCACATATGAGTGACTGCATATACATTGCCATTTTTGGTCTTGCTAGTGGACCAATGGCGTCTACTATCATTTTGTGGAAAGCATTGATTGGGATATCCCTAATTGTTAAAGTAGTTTTTGTGCGTGTTGTCACTTTTGATTTTTGACATTTTTGATTCCAATACTTCCGACTTGGGGATACCCTGAACCCCCTTCTTCCGAAAGGCGATAGGTATAAAACTAAAAATAGTTGATATATATATTTTGGTGACTCTACCTCATATTATTTGCCGAAATAGCTGGTTCAAGTAGCTGGGCTTAGTAGCGCTGCTCTTAATGAATTCAATATTTTATTGCCGATTTGTTTGAAATTATCAATTGAAACTTGTTCAAATATATTTTCCCATAGCGATATTTGATCCATAGCAACTTGCATTTCAAGCTCTCTGAAAGAACTGACCTAAGTCAAGAATTCACTTAGTAAACAAATCGCTAACATCATATCTCGCAGTAATTTTTTTTCCATGTTTAAGGAAACAGAATATTTTTTACTTGCAAGTGCATTATTATACATACTTCGTCATTGTTGATGACTTCATATACGTTGGGCTTTGAAGCTTTTTTTATAGATTGCATAGGCAATTCTATTTCTTTACCTCCTGCGCAGGATTTTCGTCTACTTTGATATCTAGTAGTGACTTTCATTATATTTCTGGTAACATCATTAAGTTCTTGGATGGTTATTCTTGATGAAGCATCGGCTACATCATTGTCCTTGCCCTTTAGATATTCTACTGTAAAATTACATTCCTCTAATTCAAGACTCTTGCGTGTGAGTTAAGAACTCGGGTTAACCATTGAGAATAGGTACGTAAGGGGTCTGTGATCTGTTTTGACATTGAAATGTCTACCACAAATATAAAATTTGTTATTGCCCAATGAATAGCTGATTATTCTTGTTCTGTTGTACTTTTGTTACTTTCACCCTTTGTGAATGATCTTGATGCGTATGCAACTGGAAGTTGGAGTTCATTTTTGATTTTAGTTAAAACTGCTCTACGCGCTTGCTGACTTTCATCTGTTATTATGCAAAACTCTTTGCTAATATCTGGTTATTGTAACAGAGATGGGTTTATTAGTGCCAATTTAAGATGTTAGAAGGAATGCTGGCAGTCAACTGTCCATTCGAATTTAAAATATTTTTTACATAATCTTGTTATGTGACGAGAATAGTCGTCAAAATTTCTTATGAAACGTCTATAATAATTGCAAATTGTAACGGTATTTCATTTACACTACATTTCTCAAAAAACATCAGTTAATTTTTAAGCATATTTTTTTCATCTGTTATTATGCAAAATTCTTTTCTAATATCTGGTTATTGTAACAGAGATGGGTTTATTAGTGCCGATTAAAGATGTTAGAAGGAATGCTGGCAGTCAACAGTCCATTCGAATTTAAAATATTTTTTACATAATCTTGTTATGTGACGAGAATAGTCGGCAAAATTTCTTATGAAACGTCTATAATAATTGCAAATTGCAACGGTATTTCCTACATTTCTCAAAAACTTCAGTTAATTTTGAAGAATATTTTTTTCGGAACAACCAATCACTATAAGATCATCCATATAAAGGAATGCTTGAGAAGGTTCAAGTCCAGATAATGGTATAGTCATCATTCTCATTTTTTTCAAGATCAATTTGGTGAAAACTAGACATTAAGTCAAGGCATGACAAATACTTTGCTCTACCTAGTTGTTCTTAAATCAATTCTAGGTAGTGGGATGTTATCAGACAACAGTTTTTTATTAATCTGACGATACTCAATTACTAATCGCCATTTTTTCGTTTTAGAATCCGGAAGAATGTCTTTGTTTATAATGGTGACGTTAGCTTATTCTTTATCAACTTTAAAATTTTTTTTAATCTTTTGGTGTCTTTAACTTACCAATAGCAACTTTAATTACGGCTTTAAATTGTCTCGAGGTATCGATACCAACCAAACCAAATAAGAAAAAATAATGATTCTTAGCTCCGTTGCTACCAACGGAAGCTCCTATGAGCCTCCTCCAGAGATTTTCCTTATATATTAAATTCGTTATTTCTAATATAGTTATTCTCTACCGTTTGCTTTTAAACGCTTAAGCAAATTAGGGTTTCCATCGAAAATTGGTAGGAAATTAATGACGTACAAGATCTTGTTGGATTACGAGAGGAGTTAGCTGGCGCTAACACTTCTTAAGCATCAAGGAAGGTCGTATCGGTATATAGAGTAATCATGCAACTTAAGCAACTTTTCGGAAATCATGCTCTCAATCCAGTCAGTTTTATTTAATCAGACACCCTGAACTAACACTAACGAGCACCCAAATGTAAAATTTATTTCATAACACAGAGTAAAGAAGGTTTTTTAATAATAGTCTAGGTAAGTCAACTTAACACTTCTGCAGGCTAAGCCCAATTACTTTCAACAGAAGACTCGTGTATATCGCTAGCTTATCGATAGATCGTAGTATGTTAATTAAAAGGATAGTGTTAACTCTTTCCTTTACATTTATATGGAGCTTTCATGGCAGTCCTCGGTGCATGTAAGCTCCCAAGTATTTCATAGAATCAGTGCAGTAATTTAATGTTACTGGCGGGCTGTTTCCTTTCCCTAATAAAAATGTCAGTTGGACCGATTTCTGGGCCTTGACCGCTACTCCACTTAAGTATAGTTCCTCTTACAAGTACTGTAATGCAACAACTGCAGACGTGCTACTAGCAATCTTGGTAATATCATCAGCGTATGCAGCTGCCTCGATATTACGACTGATGGGTTTGTACGACATTAAATATAGATGTGAGCATACTGATCCCCTTTGGAGGAATATTTTTTATGGAGTACCCGTCAATAAGTCAGTTTATTTGGCATACTCATCTAGCAAAGAGTGTCTAAAAATACGTTGATTGGAGCTCAAATCAAAGCTCTCTTCTATTCTGAGGTAATGTCACAGTAATCTAAGAGATCACAGGTATTTTGGCGATCTATCTATCTTTGATTACCATATATTTGTAAAGCTCATAACTTTTGGGATTCACAATCGCCGATTTCCAAGGTAGTGTTCAAGTTCAACTTCTGACATCTCGTTTCCGCTCTAACGGACTTTTACTCCAGTCTTCAGCTTTTATTTTCAATCAAAGCACTCCTAAACGGCGTTTTCTACATATTCCACGTGTTTTCCTGTATGTACCACACAATTAACGGTTTCTACAATAAATTACGGGGATTTTGAGTTTCATAACTTTTCAACTGATATTCACGAGTTTGCTGCTATGCTATTCGACCTAATATCTATAGCCGCTATTTTCAAATTTACAACTTTTTAGCAGCATAAAACAACATCAACAACTTTTCCGTCATCCCGGTCTTCATATCTTCATATGATCACTTATTTGATCTTTCATTTGATCAGTCATTTGATCAAAATGTATGATTTCTAATTATGTAATGTTTATTGAATTGATGTGATTCATATCACAGAGTATAAGAATTTAAAAATATAACCTGTGATTTCAACTCGGCTGCAGACTAAAACCAACTCTTTATCGATAAATCGAAGTTAGATAGATGATTATTAATGGGATACTGTTAACTTAACCTTTTTACATGTATGCTGAATTATATAGATATACGTTAGGCTAATCTTCTTTTATATTATTCAATAAATTCATTCTAAAAAACTACCTTAATTTTTACACACATTTTTAGACCAGGCGTCTATAATATCACTAGCACCAACTCATCGAATGAATGCAGCTACAAATGGATAGATTTTTCAAACCAAGGACGAAATGAAAATGCAAGCAGGAAACAATTTTAAATCAATTAAAGAAATTACTGTTAGCATCTACACCTACCTATTGGCGGCAGCGCTGTTTACTTCCTCACAAACAACGCCTTCAAAAGCTGCGCAAAAGTCATGTTACTTAAGTTTCATAGAAGTGTCCTGACGACTACGCGGACCACCTTATAACGCCACCTGTCGGGACTTATGTCAACCGACACCTAAGCCTGTGCGAGGACGAGCAACAGCACTATTCGCAGCATCCAGGGAGCAACCCAGCATTGGCCCCCGAATATAATTCTAACAGCAATAACGACTTGAATTTTAGAACAAATTGTTATGGTGGGCTTCTAGCGCTCTATCGGGTAAAATACGTCCCGAAAGAACATATGAAATATTTAGGTAGGGACGTATGCTCTTTCATTCCCCCAATCACCACGATATCGTCTAGGTAAGCGAACGCATGAGGCTCCATCTCCGGCCATATTACCGTGTCCAATGCTCGCTGGAAGGTCGCACACGCTGAATTCAATCCAAACGGCATCACCCACCATTGGAATAGTGTAGTAGTATTGAGGTTCCTTTATTGAATTAATTGTTACAAGTGGTCTTATTATTAACTTAGCTAAGGCCGCGTAGCTGCGCTGCCGGTAACGCCAGCAGCGGAGCGGCTGCATTATGTATATCTTACATATATTGCTATTAACAGCGCTAAGAGAGAGAGTATGTTATGAGCACATATGCATGTACATAGCTAGGCGGTCAACGTGGGATCGCTGACTCTGCATTTATGATACATGGAGCATGAGTGGGTGATCATGTTTCACTCGCATTTGAACTAAGTTATTTTGTAAATACTGAACAAAGTGCTACAGTGTGTTTGTACTTATAAATTGTATATTTATGTGTAATATAATGAACTGTACTTGACTACAGTGAGCATTCGATATGTGCGCATACCACATCTCCTTTCAAAAAATAACGTAAGGTAGTGCAGTCATTTATTAATATTTTTATTTTTAAAAAATTTTGTTAGAACTTTTTTTTTTGGAAGTAAAAATTTTTGTTTAGTTTTTAATATATTTTTATTAAGTATTTTTATTATATATACTTACATATATTTTGTGTTTTTACCAGTATATTAAACATCTGAATTAAGTCCTGATTCGTTTTTTAATAAAACTTTACTATTGATATATCTATGTTTCTTACCTTCTGATCATATATTTCCTTATTCTTTTTCTTAGGTTCATCTATCATTATTCTAGCTCGTTTATATGCTACTTCTAACCTATGTTTGCTTTCTTATGCGTAAACGTCTATGTTTTATATTACTTCTATATTATTTATGCTATTAAAATGTCTTGGCAAATTTTTTATTTTCCCAAAGACTAACTCATATGGACAATAATTATGTGCCATAGATGGGGTCGTGTTGAAACAGTATACGCACTATTGTAGGCATACGTCTGAATCAAAATTAACAACCGATATATATGAACGTTTGTATTCATTAAAAGTTCTATGACTTTTTTTTGACTATTCCAACTATCTGGTGGTGGTGTCCAGTGGAAGTTTTCTAATTTCTAAATATTTGCACAAATCTTTAATTATTGAATATTTATATTCTGTTCCCATGTCCGTAATGAAAGTCTTCAGAATAAACGATTCAAAAATAGCTTAAGCACAGTATTTGCGCTTTTGTTTGCAACCGGTATGGTATTAAGTCACATATGAGTGACTGCATATACATTGCCATTTTTTGGTCTTGCTAGTGGACCAATGGCGTCTACTATCATTTTGTGGAAAGCATTGATTGGGATATCCCTAATTGTTAAAGTAGTTTTTGTGCGTGTTGTCACTTTTGGATTTTTGACATTTTTGATTCCAATACTTCCGACTTGGGGATACCCTGAACCCCCTTCTTCCGAAAGGCGATAGGTATAAAACTAAAAATAGTTGATATATATATTTTGGTGACTCTACCTCATATTATTTGCCGAAATAGCTGGTTCAAGTAGCTGGGCTTAGTAGCGCTGCTCTTAATGAATTCAATATTTTATTGCCGATTTGTTTGAAATTATCAATTGAAACTTGTTCAAATATATTTTCCCATAGCGATATTTGATCCATAGCGGCTTGCATTTCAATCCTCTGAAAGAACTGACCTAAGTCAAGAATTCACTTAGTATACAAATCGCTAGCATCATATCTCGCAGTAATTTTTTTTGCATGTTTAAGGAAACAGAATATTTTTTACTTGCAAGTGCATTATTATACGTACTTCGTCATTGTTGATGACTTCATATACGTTGGGCTTTGAAGCTTTTTCTATAGATTGCATAGGCAATTCTATTTCTTTACCTCCTGCGCAGGATTTTCGTCTACTTTGATATCTAGTAGTGACTTTCATTATATTTCTGGTAACATCATTTAGTTCTTGGATGGTTATTCTTGATGAAGCATCGGCTACATCATTGTCCTTGCCCTTTAGATATTCTACTGTAAAATTACATTCCTCTAATACAAGTCTCATGCGTGTGAGTTTAGAACTCGGGTTAACCATTGAGAATAGGTACGTAAGGGGTCTGTGATCTGTTTTGACAGTGAAATGTCTACCATAAATATAAAATTTATTATTGCCCAATGAATAGCTGATTATTCTTGTTCTGTTGTACTTTTGTTACTTTCACCCTTTGTGAATGATCTTGATGCGTATGCAACTGAAAGTTGGAGTTCATTTTTGTTTTTAGTAAAAACTGCTCTACGCGCTTGCTGACTTTCATCTGTTATTATGCAAAATTCTTTGCTAATATCTGGTTATTGTAACAGAGATGGGTTTATTAGTGCCGATTTAAGATGTTAGAAGGAATGCTGGCAGTCAACTGTCCATTCGAATTTAAAATATTTTTTACATAATCTTGTTATGTGACGAGAATAATCGGCAAAATTTCTTATGAAACGTCTATAATAATTGCAAATTGTAACGGTATTTCCTACATTTCTCAAAAACATCAGTTAATTTTTAAGTATATTTTTTTCATCTGTTATTATGCAAAATTCTTTTCTAATATCTGGTTATTGTAACAGAGATGGGTTTATTAGTGCCGATTTAAGATGTTAGAAGGAATGCTGGCAGTCAACAGTCCATTCGAATTTAAAATATTTTTTACATAATCTTGTTATGTGACGAGAATAGTCGGCAAAATTTCTTATGAAACGTATATAATAATTGCAAATTGCAACGGTATTTCCTACATTTCTCAAAAACATCAGTTAATTTTGAAGAATATTTTTTTCGGAACAACCAATGACTATTAGATCATCCATATAAAGGAATGCTTGAGAAGGTTCAAGTCCAGATAATGGTATAGTCATCATTCTCATTTTTTTCAAGATCAATTTGGTGAAAACTAGACATTAAGTCAAGGCATGACAAATACTTTGCTCTACCTAGTTGTTCTTAAATCAATTCTAGGTAGTGGGATGTTATCAGACAACAGATTTTTATTAATCTGACGATAGTCAATTACTAATCGCCATTTTTTCGATTTAGAATCCGGAAGAGATTTCTTCGGTACTAACAGAAGTGGGCTGTTATATGCTGATACAGACGGTTCCACTATTTTGTCGTTAATTAACTGTTGTTCCTGTCCTTGAATTTCTTCTTTTTTATGAGGACTTCTATTATTTAAATATAAAGGGGCTCATCATCCTACAATCTTATTTTTTGTTTGTATAAATTATTCGCTGTTATAGATCCGGTTTCAAGTCCGAATACATCACTATATTGGGTGCATAAGCTTAAAAGCTTTGATTTGAACTGTCGATTTGAACTGTACGATTTGAACTGTACGATCTACCGCACATAGTCCAACTACCTGAGAACCTTCGAGGCAACAGTGACTACAAAGTCACAGTACTGCAAATTGTGACAGAAGGAAAACCATCCCGTGCGTCTATGCCCACGTTTTCTACAAATGTCCGTACCGAGAGAGTTTCCGTCATTAAGCAACAAAAGTTGTGCTTAAACTGCTTCGCCAGAAAGCACCAGTTGAAAGACTGCACCAGCGCACACAGTTGTTTCACGTGCAAGGGACGTCACAACACGCTACTCCACCGTGACAGACCCCAGGTGCCCTCAGCTTCCACAACACCAATAGTTTTGAACCCTCCTTCATCAATACAGTCCACTTCTACTTCAACCTAAGCTACCGTTCAAAACTACTTTTCCGCAAACTCACATTATGTTCTCCTCGGCACGGCTGTCATCCAAGTGTGTCATTTGGGCACAAAGTATACAGCCCGGGCATTAATCGACTCTGGGTCTGAAGCGACCTTTATATCAGAGCGATTATTCAAAAGGGTTAACCTTTCTTATCAACCCGTCGACACAAAGGTCTCCGGTTTGAATCAAGCTATTTCGGCTCAACCTCAAAAACTTTGTCATTTTAATATCGGCTCTCCGATAAAGCCCAGGGTTCATATTGAAACCTCGGCTTATGTTCTTCCAAAGCTGGCAGGCAATTTGCCCTCCTACACCATCCCCCAAACTGCTTTGAAAGAACTTCCAAATTTACACTTGGCCGATCCCTCTTTCTATAGGAGCTCACAGATAGACGTGCTTCTCGGCGCCGATATTCTCCCATCCATATTGTTAGGTGGCTCCTATCCCAACATATGTGGCACTCTCCTTGGTTAAGATGCGATTTTTGGCTGGATGCTTACAGGCCCCGTTTCTAAGACCAGTGCCAAATCTGTCGCATCCTTTTCAACTCAAGTCTCGCTGAATCCAAATGCGAGCTTGGATAAACTGTTCACAAAATTTTGTGAGGTAAAGGATATTCCAGTAAAGCTGAAAAAGGAATCCGAACTGTTTTGTGAGCGCAACTTCGCCACAAAACACCACTAAAAGGGATAAAAACGGCAGATGATACTTGGTCACACTGCCATTCAAGAATTCCGATCACATCCAGTTAGGCTATTCAACGTCCATCGCACTAGCTCAATTTCTACGAAATGAGAATCGTCTGGCAAAAAATGCCCCCCGTAAGGAGCAGAACGATGCGGTGATCCAGGAATATCTGGACTTAAGAATATCTAGGAATATCTAGACTTCACAAGCCAGACAGCACCACGACCAAGCTCCGCGTAGTATTTAACGCTTCCCACCCGTCATCGAATGGTAAAAGTCTGAACGATGTGCTACATGCAGGGCCCGTTCTGCAATCCGACTTAACCATTCAAATTCTAATATGGCGCTTCTTCCGATATGTCTTCAATGCCGATATCACGAAAATGTATCGGCAGATACTTGTGCATCCCAAACACAACGAGCACAAGGACAACAAGCTTCATGACTTCGAACTCAGCACAGTCACGTTTGGAGTTAACTGTGCCCCCTTTTTGGCAATCCGGGTACTACATCAGTTATCTGATGACGTTCGTTCGCTCTATCCCTTAGCAAGTCACATTATCGCAAACAATATGTATGTCGACGATGTATTAGCGGGTGCCCATTCCAAATCAACGGCAGGTCAAGCAATTGCAGAACTCCGCAAAGCCCTTGAATCTGCCGGGTTCCCCTTGCGAAAATGGACTTCCAATGAAAAGGACTTGCTAAGAGCGATTCCCAAGGACCACTTGCTTCGCGCCGACTTCTTAGAGATCGAGGAGGCCTGTTCGGCAAAGACTCTCGGGATCAGATGGAAAGCTGTCACCGATGAGCTCTTTTTCGCTCCATCCGAGCTAACAACCAAACAGTCCGTCTCCAAACGTGAAGTCCTTTCACCGATTGCCAAACTGTTCGATCCAGCAGGTTTGCTGGGTCCAGTCATTGTTCAGGCAAAAATATTCATGCAGGAGATCTGGCTCCAAGAACTGGGCTGGGACGAGCCGCTACTTGAGAGTCTTCTCAGTAAGTCAAATTTATTTCTGCAAGAGTATCCGGGCCTCAGTGCGATTCGCATCCCTAGATGGGTCGAATTCCGCCCACAGGGGACTATTCAATACCTCAGGTTTTGTGACGCTTCGCAGCGTACATACGGGGCCGCCATTTACGTGCGCACTGAGATACAAGATCGCATCTCAGTACATCTCCTAACAGCGAAAACGAGGGTGGCTCCGGTCAAGACGGTATCCTTGCCACGACTATAGCTGTGCGGAGCAGCACTTCTGTCCGAGTTATCCGCTGCACTCAGTCCCCAGCTACCTACCGCTGGCGTTCACTGGTTCTATTGGACAGATTCCACAATTGTGCTAGCTTGGCTTCAAAGGCCTCATGCGACTGGACTACCTTTGTAGCAAAGAGAGTCGCAAAATTACTCAGGCCACCGACTCCAATAAATGGTCCCATGTACGATCCGAGTACAATCCAGCGGACCTAGCGAGCAGAGGTGCCTCACCACAAGTGTTAGTCAACAATGAGCTGAGGTGGCACGGGCCAGAGTGGTTACGCCTACCTCAAAGCCAATGGCCCATTCCTTCGGAACCCCTCCTAGATACGACAATAGAGCAACGCACGATTAAAGTAGACCTCGCAAACACGGCTTTTTCATTTTCTTTCCTCGAACGCTTCTCCAAGTTCGATCGAGCCCGGCGAGTGTTGGCATACATCTATCGCTTCTTCAAGCGTTGCAAACGATTGTCGCTCCCGTCAACTATTGCAATGGACAGCAACGAGATTTCTTATGCACAAGGAAGACTCATTCTCCTGATCCAGAGACAAGCATACTCGTCAGAGTACACTTGCTTGAGTACGAAGAAACAGCTCACTTCCAGCAAACTTCTTAATTTGAACCCCTTTCTAGATGGTAAGGGAAATATTCGAGCATGTGGTCGTGTAAGAGCGGCCGAAGCACTCGGCTACGATGAGCGGAATCCAATAATACTGCCATACACATGTGCATGTTCGCGTCTCTTGACCGCTTTCACCCATCTAATATCCTTGCAAGAAGAAATCAGCTCATGATGCGTTTAATACGATTTCCAAAGCTCAAGGTGTTGGTCAAATCCACAACCATTCCTGCAAAATCTGCGTCGTCCGAAAAAGAAATTGCAAACGCAGCTCATGGGCGACTTGCCTGTGGAGAGAGTCACATTCCTAGCGGCATTTGCGAGATTTGTGGCACGACGAGGGTGCCCAAGTCAAATGCATTCCGACAACGCAAAACCTTCGTCGGAGTGGCCAAAGTCCTTTCGCGCGATTTTGTAGAAACGCTTAAGACGCAACTCCAGGCAACTTACAGTCTCCAGAAACTGTCTTGGCACTTCAGCCTTCCTAGTGCACCACATCTATCTATTTTATAAGTCTACATCGACCTCCAAATATACCTTCGAAGAGCTTTCCACGCTCCTATCCGAAGTTGAAGCATGCCTGAATTCAAGAACGATATCTCCAATGTCGGAAGATCCCACTGATCTCCTAGCTTGACTCCCGGTCATTTTCTAGTCGGGGGTCCTCTACTTTCCGCCACAGACCCAGAGATCAAGGAAAACGCCACGTCCATCATCAACCGCTGGCAGCGCTTGAAGGCTTTGCAACAACAGTTCTGTCTCCGTTGGAAACATGAGTATCTTTTAGAATTACACAAAAGAAACAAATGGCAAACTTCAACGCGAGACTTACAACGGGACGATCTAGTCATTATTAAAGAAGATAATCTTCCAGTTAATGACTGGCGTCTAGGTCGAATCCAAACGACCTATCCTGGCAACGACCAAAGAGTCCGATTGGTCGACGTGTTAACAGCCCGAGGTGTCTCCAAGAGACCAATCTCTAAGCTGATCCTGCTCCCGATAGAATCTCGTCTCCATTTTTCATCAAGTAGAGTCTCCAGTAAAGACTAGAATCCT
The DNA here is from genome assembly GCA_035045885.1 of Drosophila borealis. NCBI lineage: Eukaryota > Metazoa > Arthropoda > Insecta > Diptera > Drosophilidae > Drosophila > Drosophila borealis. Next base: position 6,838 of record JAWNOR010000244.1, on the reverse strand, counting down.
AGATCCATAGGTTTGCGGACCATCCGTATAAAGCCGCATCAGTAATGTCTATTATGTTTTTTATTCAACCTTCTTCACGTAACAGCACGATGTCTCCACGCCAACAACAAGGCCGATCCAAGAGCCGACCGGCAACGGAATTGTTCCGATGCCGAGTATGCCGAGGAGTCCACGCGCTGCGAAAGTGCCAGAGGTTCATGCGGCTATCTCCAGAGAAGAGACTCCGAGCAGTTCTGAGACAAGTGCCGTAAGTGCCAGGGCGACCATCACACCCTGCATCATTTCCAAGAAGCGCGTCGCATGCATCCCGATCTCCAGAGCGATCCCAGTCAATGCGCACCACCAAGGTCAAGCGCGACGCTCCGCGCCGCCTTCATCCGCTGGTTCCATCTCCATGTCGACTTTGATGGAACACAAAAGGACAACCGTGCTCCCGAGAGCAATCATCCGACTTGCTGTCCGGTAAGTTTAATCGACGCATCCTTGGCAAAGGCCACCGGGCTATCCGTCACCCAATCATATTTTCCAGGACCTCCAGCTTCCAGCGAGAGGTCATCCTGCATGTGATGCCCAACCTTTAGTACCGAACTTCATCGAAGCTCGTTAGCGAGAAACTGAATGAGCCCTTCAACAACGTCCGATTGGCAGACGATCGCTGGTTGCAGCCGGAAATCTCCAATCTGGTGTTGGGCTCAGACATCTACCCCGATTTGATTCTCCAAGGCGTCCTGCCGAGCGGCGCACTGGCCCAAAACAAGGCGGGCGGCATGTTCACACAAGAAGTGTATCTGGCATCCCCATCCAACCGCCATGTAACTCCGAAACCAGAACATAAAAATGAAATTCACCACACTTACACTAATACAATGTAAACTACTCTGAAAATACAGGAAAGAAGAAAAAACAACCTTCAAGCGAACAAACGTGTTTTTTTCTAAAATAACTAAGAAAATTTGTGCAAAACAGAAACGCTCCCCCAAGTTCATCTGGAAGCCCTGCGGACGACCTTCTACAACAATTCATATGCGAGTGCGTTGCAGCAGGAGTCGTTGTTGAGGACATTTGCGCTATGGATGATGGCGATGTAGACGATGATGATGCAGGCGGTTGGCCAAAATGCATAAACGTGTGATGGCGATGCTTACAGCTTCGACAACGATTGTTAGAAGGACACTGAGCCATCCGATGTCCTGATTGAAGGCAATTAATGCAAAGTCCAGCACTTGAGTCCGTACTTGAGTTTATGACTCATGTCTTGAAACTGAGAACATTGTACAATTTTATGGTCGGAGCTGGAACAAACAATGCATGTTGGATTAGTAATAGCAAATGATATCCCCTTGCTAGGCTTGTACACGTATTTTTGTTTCGAAGAATCAGCCATTCGATATGATGCAATGCCGCTTGATTGCAGAAACTGACAATGACGTTCCAAAATGGTTGTGCAGTAAGCCCAATTTGGCAATGCACGTAAGTCAAGAGACTCATTCCACTTGTTACGAGTTTGCTGGTCACATTTGCCGATGACGATGAATATCAACATGGCTTGGACAATATCTGATCCGCTACCCAATGACGATAAAGATGAATACAGGGCGGTTTGTCGACTGGATATGTGTCTTCCACCTCTGCCCGTCCATTGTCCTGAGGATCTTCTAATTTAATTTCAGATTGTACTTCCAAAAACCTCCTTAATGTACATATATCTCTAACATATCCATGTGATAATCTCTTTTCACTGCCATTGACCTCAGTACACACTCTAAGTGTGCGATATTGCGTTTTATGTTCGCTCGCTTACTTAAGTTTGCTTCAAGAGTTGACATTATGTATCGAGAATGTTGTGACCGAGCGACAGTTCTGATACTGCAAAATGTTAACAGCCTAACTTAAACCTGATGTCACTCTCACCGATGTGAGCGAGCGACAGTTAACAGAACAACTAAGACTTGTAAATGTTGCGCTCACCGATGTGAGGGTCGCTTGCAGTGATGAAGCAAAATGCAGTGAACAAGCAGAGGCAGCGAGCTTTCAGCGACGAAGCAACGGCAACGAGAAAGAAGAGCTAGCCAAATGTTGCAGTCGATGCATTATTTTGCGAAGAGTTCGATAAAAACTTTCTCCTACGAAATGTTGTGCGGCAAGGACATGCCGTCAATTTCCACACACTAGCCCCACGAAGCGCGTCAAAATGTTGGCTCAAAAGCCTTTTATTGACCATTTAAGAATCTTTTCTCAAGTGGGCGTGTGTGGATGGTATGAAGTTTTAATAAAGGTTTAACAAATTGATGAGCAACACGACTGACTTCTATGACGATGTTTACAGAACTGATTTCTTAACATAAATTAAGATTAAAGGGACCGAGCAATTACAGAGTTCGAAAGAGAGTGAGACTTCGTACATGTTTATGAGTGCTTATGACATTTAAAAGGAAGAGAATTAGCATAATCTTAACATAATTTGCTTTGACATTGCTATTGATACCCTAACTAATGTATATATAAATATTTGACCGAACATTGAGATATTACAGTTTTTTCTCTGTTCTCTATGATTGTTTAAACTACGTCGTAGTTTGAAAGTGATTCATATTTTTAATTATTTATATTGACTATTTGACCGGTATTTGATACTTTAAGTATTTTTATAAAAGAGTTTTGAGAGGAAGCGATGGCGTTTGCGAATACCATATAGAATTTCCTGGTTTCGAACTAATACACTGTCTTCTTTTGATTTAATTAAATTTTTCGGACAACTTGGGATCTAGCTGGCAGAATTATTGAGTTATTGCCAGAACTGTATGTTATTGGAACATAAATCGAAAAATTTAAATTATTTGGTCTAATTATAAGCCAATGTTCAGATGGCTTGAAGTCTAATTGACTGTTGTATATCTTAATAAAATCGATTTCTAATATTCCGTCACATGGAATTGCAAATTGTTAATCTACAATATGAAAATCATGTGAGACTATTTATTTATCTTTTGGTATGTTAATTGGATTTAACCTTTGGATTTGGTAACTTCTTCACGTATTCCATTTATATTAATTTTATGATGATCTCGAATTTTGTGAAAGACTTCTGAATTATCTTTTAAAATATAAATATCTGCACCTGTGTCTATTAAAAAGACAAGTTCTTTTTCTTATGCTACGTGGCTGAAGGATACGAATATGTTTAAACTAAGATTGATGGTGTGAACCCTGAAATTTTCTTGTTTCCCGAAGTATTCTTGGCTACTCTAACATTGTTTTGGCTATATAATTATTGTTATTATTTCCTGAGTTATAGTATCTATGGCCACATCTGTTAAATTGGCGGCCTTTATTATTACCTCGACCGCGGTTTCCGCCGTGCTGAAAGTAATTCTGGCAGTAAAATATACTATTGGACTGCCCAATTGCTTCTGTGCAACTATTCACAAATATGGATACCACCTCATTCATGGTATGGAAAGTGCCGGCTTGCATGATAAGTTTTACCTTATCAATAGCGCAATTTTCAGTCATTGCTTTGACTGCTTGCTGGAACAACTTATGGCTAACTCCCGAGATAGACCATCTGCTATGTATGCACTTTCTAGGTCCTTTGTCATCTGCTCAACCTCTAATGTATAAGTTAACAACTAATCATAATTATGTACAATATATTGCCCTAGCAACTAAGTAGCTTCATACAAACAATGCTTACGCGCCAGAACTGAGTTCAGCGCTCTGCGCTAAGAACGGCCAGCAGTGGTAAGCTGACACTTCGTATTCGAAGTACCGCACTGCACTGCATGGAATGCTGAGTCGGCTTGCCGACCATGCTTTGATGGCGTGATGCATTGAGGCTTAGGGTACTTGTACAATTTGTACTTTAGTTTTATACTGTCTTTCGAATAAAGCAAACGCTAAATATAATATACTCAGGCACTTGGCCGTCACACAATAACTCATACTTTTACAACTGAGCCACAAGGCCGGTAACTAAAGGAAGGACAAAGCCTTCCCAACATAATCTTCGGGCAAAAGCATCGGGATACTACCATTAGGAGATCAGCACCAGGATACCACCACCAGGGGATCTGGGTCATCATCATCCTAAGGGACAACTTGATACCTAATTGGCGCCCAACCACTACAGACACTAACTAGCGAGTTAATGTCAGGTAAGTTCACAAGTGAAAAACAACGGCATGACCCAAGTGTGTTAAAGTAAACTTACATCAGTCAGTTCTGTTGCATACCCAAACAATAAAATTTTTTTTCCGTTGCATACTTTCAGCGGATAAAATTTTTTGTTGAATACCCAAATAATAAATAAACATTGCATACTTTCGGCGGACAAATTTTTTCTGTTGCATACCTAAATAATAAATAAATATTGCACACTTTCGCTATAAATAAATTTTGTAGTGCATATTCTAAGGTACTGCTTTACATTTCCATTCCATCTCTTGCGCGACAAGTTCATAATTCTGCCGATCATTTGTGTTCGGCAAAAGAATATTTGTGTAGTGCCAACCAACAGCCAATGAGTTGGGCAGGTGCGTACAGGGACGTGAAACGTGAATACGATAGCGAGGATAGATGGGAATCGGAACAAGTTGATCAGGGAATAGATCAACCATTAACAAGTCCCCTGGTAGATAACACCATGGACACCACACAGATCCAAATTCTCATTGACAATGCCGTCAGACAGGCATTGGCGCAGCAGCAATCTCAGTTACAATCCCAGATAAATGCGTTAGTTACTCAAGTGCAGAGTTTGCAGGTGGAAGCACCTCAGATCACCACTTATGAGAAAGTATCTGTTAGGCCCGATGTCAGGTGTGATATTCCACTTGACGTAATCAAGTCTGTTCCAGAGTTCACTGGCTCCCAAAATGACTACGTAGAATGGAGGCAATCGGCCCTATCTGCGTACGACCTGTTCAAACCCTTCAACGGCAGCGCTATACATTACCAGGCTGTTGCTATCTTGAGAAACAAAATCAGGGGCTCAGCTGGAGCCCTCCTTGTGTCATACAATACTGTGCTAAATTTTGATGCCATTTTGGTCAGGCTGGATTGCACATACTCTGATAAAACATCGTTGCGCTTGCTCAGGCAAGGCCTAGAAATGGTCAGACAGGGCGATATGCACCTCATGCAGTATTACGACGAAGTCGAAAGGAAACTGACACTGGTGACCAATAAAATTGTTGTCACACGAGCAGGAGGGCGCCGATTTGCTCAACGCAGAAGTTAGAGCCGAAGCCCTGCATGCCTTCATTTCGGGTCTTAAAAAATCGCTCAGAGCTGTGGTTTTCTCTGCACAGCCCAAAGACCTACCTTCTGCTTTGGCTCTGGCCAGAGAGGCGGAGTCAAGTATTGAGAGGAGCATGTTCGCGAACTCATACGCCAAGGCTGTGGGGGAGCGGGCTCAAGGGGCTGAAAACATCAAGGGTCGTACCCAGAATAAGCAAGGCAAGCATAACCAAGATAGGAACCCACACTTTGTTAAGCACCAAAAGGGCAACGCCCAGGAACAGGTTAACAAAGACAATCATGCGCAGGCCCCACAGCCAATGGAGGTTGACTCATCCTCCAAGTTTAGGCAACGTACCGATTATAGCAAACGTCAGGCCAATGATTCGAACGCCACTAAGCGGCGTAATTCCTCAGACCGTTCGACAGGCCTGAGACGACAGCGTGTTAATAACGTTGTCCAAGAGGAGTCCAAAGAACTCAAGGCAGAGGTAGAAAAGGCGGCGAAAGTGGCGGTTGAAGAAATTGATAGTGACAATGAGTACGCCCCGAGTGAAGACTCAATTCATTTTTAGGGAGCAATCCCGGTTGCCGTTCATCGAACGGCGGTTGGCTGGGAGAACATTAAAAATGCTAATCGACACAGGCGCGGCGAAAAATTATGTCAAGCCCGTAAAGGAGCTAAAGACCATAATGCCGGTCGCCAAAACATTTTCGGTGAACTCCATACACGGTTCCACCCAGATTAAGCAAAAGTGCCTGATGAACATTTTCAGGCACATTTCCCCATTTTTCCTTCCTAGACACTCTCAGCTCGTTTGACGCTATTATAGGCTTCGACGTTAACACAGGCCGGAGTTAAGTTTAATCTAGCAGAGAACACTCTAGAATACCAGGGCACCTCTGAAAATCTTCAGTACTACAACTGTGCTGATGTTAATTTCACCAATTTCAATGACATCATAGTTCCTGACTACATTAAAAAGGAGTTTAGGAACATGATCATTAAGACGAAAAAAGCTTTTTCAACAGCCAACGAAGCCCTACCCTTCAACACCGCTGTCACTGCTACGATTCGTACAGTAGACAATAAGCCGGTGTACTCCAGAGGCTACCCAAGGCTCAGACTTTGTAAACAACGAAGTCAAACAAATGCTGAAAGACGGCATTATTAGGCCCTCAAGGTCCCCCTACAACAGCCCGGCTTGGGTTGTTGATAAAAAAGGCACAGATGCCTATGGTAACCAAAACAAAAGGTTGGTCATCGATTTCAGGAAACTGAACGAACGAACCATCCAAGACCGTTACCCAATGCCCAGCATTCCCATGATTCTAGCGAACCTTGGCGATGCAACATTTTTTACCACACTCGACCTGAAGTCAGGTACCTCCAAATTTACCTTGCGGAACATGACCGCGAAAAAACATCGTTCTCTGTAAACAGCGGCAAATACGAATTCTGCCGTCTTCCGTTCGGTTTAAAAATGCGAGCAGCATTTTCCAACGTGCATTAGACGAAGTTCTGAGGGAACAAATTGGCAAAACATGTTAGGTTTATGTAAATGACGTCATAGTCTTCCAAAAACGAAACGGACCACGT